>JAOCPS010469128.1:0-11768 GCA_025505425.1 Graphium colonna
CGCGTACACTTGTGCACTATAATATCTACTGCGCAGTTGGCTAATCTCAGATTAGATTGGCCGCCGTGGCCGTAATTTCGGTCAGGAGGACTTTACTATGTTAGTTTAACTCTTTAAAAAAATAAATGTTTCGTTCAATGAAATAACTTAATTAAGCAAATTTAAGTAAAAGTCATTTCCAAAATGAAATACTTAAATTTGTCTATTAACTATACAAAACCTGTCGCCAAATAATAAAATTTCAGGAAAATAATAAGAAACAACGAAACATTATACGTATTCGTCCTGTAATTACTTAAGTTCGTTAGTTCATCAAGTGATAACACTTTATTTTTTTTAAAGTCTCCAAGCCTTCCGCATTAAATTTCATATGTAAACAAAAAAAAGTTTATCAGACTTCAATTATATAGTTTATCTTTTTTCTTTTTTTATATAATTAACTTATTTCACCTTTTGTGGGGAATGAAAAACAAATGAGAAGATGTTCAACTGCTGTTAAGCGTTTCCGTCGCCAGTCGGAATTGTCAATCTTGGAAAATAGATAAAATAGGTTTTTTTTTTCGATTAGATGGGGTCGGGTTTAGGAATTTGGAAGGGAAAGAAGTGTGAAAAGAAAACAGCAAAAATGGCAATACGGTAAACCACAAAATTCACGCATGCTTTATTTTATACCGATTTTCTGGAGGGTGGTGTTATTGAGCTGGGCGATTGCCATAAAAGTACATCAAAAACTGTGAAAATATGTGATGATTTATCTAATGACCCACTTAAAATCACCAACAATTTAATTCACATTCGCGAATGACCAGAGTTTCATATCACTACGATCGTTGAGCATTTTTGATATTTCACAAGACATATATTTAAATTATACAATATCAAAATATATTTCTTCTCTTAATAATTAAAAAAAAAATGCTAATCGTATGGAGATTGATTTATATTCGACTTATATATAAACATAAAATCTGAGTAAATTGTGGTTGTTTTCGTAAATTATTTTTTTTTTAAATAACATAATATTGTTTCAGCAAAAAGACCACCAGTGGAAGAGACCGCATCCTTTCTCCAATCGCTGTTAGCCTCGCACGGTCCTAACTATCTGGAGAAGTTGTTTGGAAGCAAAGCACGCGATGCACTGGAGCCACTTGGCGGCGTCGAGAAGGTTGCTATTGCTCTTTCTGGTAAGTGGATCTTACTCATTGAAAACAGTTTAAGTGTTCTATAGATTTGTTTTTAACGTATAATACTTCACAGTTTTGAATAAAACTAGAAGAATTTTATATTTAAATAAATATCATTTTTCTTTACTTACATAATGTATTGCGTACTCTACATTGAAAAAAAAACATCCTGAGGAAACCTTTATACCTAAAAACTACCTTACCCAAAACCATACCCTCGATCTTAAGGATGCCTTGACATAGTAGTGGGATAATTTATAAATATATACAGACAATAGGATGTTCGTGCCTCAAACCTCAAACTGTGCGATTTTTTTTAGAATGTTTATGCCGTTAGGCAATATCTTTTGATATCGTTTAATTTGTATATTATTTTCAAAGATATAGAACTGCATGTCTAAATTAAATAGTTTCTATACACGTATTTTCATCATTCATATGTGTTAAGGCTAGTATTATATACACGTTCTTGAGAAAAAGATCTGCTACGAGGGGCTTTTTTCTCTTTTTAATGTATGAAACTATAAAAGTGCTAATAAATCTATTTTATATTCATTCAACTTGAATACAATCTAAATATAAGTCAAAATACTTACATGTAGGATATTAGTGAAGATTTAGCTAATTTAAATAATATAAACTTATTTACTAATACTAACAAATTTAAACCATTATGAGTTTTGATCTCAGTAAAACTCAAATCATTTGTTTTTCTATCATTTGCTCTATCAACGATGTACCGATATATAGTGCAGATAAATTGCCTCTATGAAAAAATATCTTGCGAAAACATGGCTTATATTGTTTATACATAAGTCTACTTTTACAGTCAAAAACTGGAATTAGTATGGGACTACCGCTTGTGTTTATATAAATAAGAGTAAATTCAATAACTATATTATTACGTTAAATCATTTCTTCTTAATTGACATAGCTTCTATGAGACTTACATGTATGTATGGGTCTAACGGAAAATTTCAACGTAACTTTAACCAACTTCGATGCATCTAAAGTTTGTTAAAAATTTTTTTTAAGTAATTAGGACCTATTTTAGTTTATAACACAACTATTTTTAAAAAATCGAGTAAAATTACAGTTCCATATAACATATTAATACAAAGTTTCATTATTGCGTGAATAGCCAAAATCAGCTTTGCTCACAGACTAACGCATCGATACCAAAAAGTCTCAAACAGCTGCTTGTTTAACACGCGTTTCATTCATCCTCAGAATCCCAGACTATTGAAGACTTTGGTGCAGCCCTGCACCTGATGAGATCGGACCTGGAACACCTGCGCTCTGTCTTCATGGCTGTAGAGAACGGTGACCTCGGAATGCTAAAGTCACTCGGCATCAAGGACTCTGAGCTTGGCGATGTCAAGTTTTTCCTAGAGAAGCTGGTCAACACTGGTTTCCTCGATTGAATAGCGCCGGAGTCAGCCTCTGATTACTACCACGTCGTCCAATATGCCCCCATAAGCGCGTCCTTCTACAGCTACCTACCCTATGACTCCTTCAAATTTAAAAGAAATTAAACCTATCTCCCTATCTATCCCGTTTCCTGAGAAGGGATAAACTTTTCTCTATTTTCACCTTTGTAAGAATGATGTATGTTTGATGTCCGAATCGAGAGGTTCTTGCTCATTGTCGAAATCGATTTCCACAACCGGCCACGTGGACTCGATTTTGCGGTAGCAATCATCCCTCGGTGTTAAAATTTAATTTCACAATTACCAAAAATAAAAAAGTGATCAACAGGTCTCGTGGTAGATAAAGAGGTATTAATTTTCCATAACAATATATTAGGTATATTTTTATAAAGCTTCATCATATAAATAGTGTTAATAGAAAAGTTATGTCGGGGGATAATTCTCGCGTCTATATTTTGTGAAATGCTACAAAGTGCTTAACTAATTGATCCCAGTTATCAACTAAGAACTCTGGATTTTTAGGAAATCAGAAGAAAGGTACTGTTTAAGAAAAAAATCAAATTTTATCATCTGTATTCGATATAGCACTTCACAAAACCCCGATATAACTTTTACGACGTTATGTGTGTTTGTATTTGAATGTGGACCCCATTCGGTGAATTTACTCGTCCTTTACTCCCCCCTGAAAGATCAGAGGCGACTCCACGAAAACGGCGTCAGATATAAAGCTGAAATGGAAATTGCCCCTAGTTAGGTGATTAATATTAAGGAACGTATAAAGAACGCATGCGCTTTATATCTGGCTTTTGAAAAAATCCAGTGTAAGACCACGGATACATATCATTAAATGTTTAAGGCGAAATATATTATCGTAGGTTATCAGTAGTTGGATAAAATACAATTATTTTAATATCGGTATTGTAGCGTTTACGAACATTTTAGACCCTTTTAGCTAATTAGAGCTAAATACATATCATTTAAAGCATACTAAAAGGTGCTTAATGACCCAAACATATCAAAATTATGTGATTAAATTATAGATTGTGTGTTTAATATATTAAAATAAAATATAATAGTATTTTTATTGTAGTGCTGATATTTCAGATTCTTAATCTAACGTTTTGAAATCTAACATATTGTCTATCTATAGAGTTTTGACTTAATCGGTGTTGTCTAAGTGATGTAAACTTTTGTCAAATGCGGGCTGTACACACAACGAATTATTAACTAAAATTACATCAACTTCATTCCAGCTGAAGTCATTTCATGGTAGCATAAATATCCGATACAAGGCAAATCTAAAAAAATATTTGGCATTGAATCTAAAAACAAATCTCATTAGTACCAAAGTACTTAAGATGAGCCTGTGTTTGCCAGAAGTTGCAAATATAAATTTCAATCGCCAAATCTAACACCCAAACTTTACTCCAAATATACACCCTTATTGTAATGAAACTTAATGTTCTTATCACAACCGTAGATTAAATCGGAGTAAGTAGTAATGCAAGCGTTACATCTATGTCTCTAAAAGTAGTGTAATATTTAGAGTATCCTTGGAATGTACACAGGCATTTGTCTTGCGTCAGACCTTTAAAATAAATGTCTATTATGAATCTATTGTGTCTATGATAGGCAATTTTTGACCTCTATTAGTTATATGTGTTTTAAATAAGTGTATAGCTTATCTGTTCTTGAATAATAATAAATAAATCAATGAATTATCTTGATATCGCATTTTATTTTGATAACCTAATGTTTTAGCTAAAGTAAGTTAACAACTGGAGTTTATTTAAAAGCATACCAATAATGTAAAATGCAGATGTGTCCAACAAAATGGTCAGATTTACGGACTACTAACCGACAAAAATAGTTTTTTTGTATACTTTCCTGTGAATTTTTTTAACAATAATCCTTTTCCTTATTATTTACCCAATCTATAATTTTGCTTTATTTATTTTTCTCATTATCCTTGATTAAACATCTAATATATAAGTTTTGGGTTAAAGCACAAAGTAATAAGCTCTTATACTTTGATTTAAGTACTCGCTTGGTAAGCCAAGCCCTATACCAAGAGAAACAAGAGCTTAAGGCTCCAAATTCTCTCAATGGAGATGGATGAAGCCATCGATAGCTGCAGAAAAAAGAGTATGAATTATTTTGTCGTTAACACAACTAATATCATACCAGCAATATTCCTCTTAACATAACTTGTAATACACACAACAACATGGGATATATAAAACTTTTTTAAATAAGTTAAACAGCACTGGCCTCACAAAAAAAACTATTGATGATAGATTATAAAAACATTATTAAGTTCCTTTTTAAATTAAAATTTGTATTTAAAGGGTTTCGTTTTAAGATGAAATTCGCATTCATTGAATTTCTTCCAAAGAAGTAAATCTTCACGAACATCTAACTTGATTAGAACTCGATAAATTTCTATAAATCTTTGTCAAACGTATCTCTGGTATTCATTTAATCATGCCACTTAGACACTTGATCAGGAACGAAATGTTAAGACCTGTGGGCATGATTCAAGCTGACGCTACCCAAATTGCGCTTTCTGAAGCCAAGAGGACCAGTCAGAGCGTTATATCCAGGCTTTGGTCACGTTATCGTTTCACGGGGGAAGTAGTGGAACGGTACTAAGGACCTAAACGCATTACAACACATGTACAGGACCGATTCATAGTAAATGCTGCACGAAGTCAACCAAATGTAACGGTGATGCAATTGGTTCTAAAGCTACAGAGAGAGTATGGTTTGCTGGTAAGTGGTCAAACTTTGAGAAGACGACTGCATAAATGTCAACCTACGTGCTCGTAGGCCACTTTGGGTACCAGCGTTAAGGAGAGGCAAATGAGGAAGAAGATTACAATGGGCTATTGCACACGAAAACTGAAACCATTCTCAATGGTCACTTGTGCTTTTTAGTGACGAATCCAGGTTTGGATTTCATCCTGATTAGCGAAGAGTACGCGTTTGGAGAGAACCTGGATCTCCGTGCATATCAAGGTGGCACGATTATGGTTTGCACAGGAATGCGTCTCTAAAATGCGACCGAAATGAGGTGCTAGACCCTGTAATCTTGCCCCACAGACAGCAAACGGGACAAAATTTTCAGCTAATGCACGACAATGCCCGTCCACATATGGCGCGTATCATTACAAGTTGGTTACAACAGCATGATATCTAAGCTTTAGACTGGCCTGCACAATCCCCTGACTTAAATTCTATTGAGCATGCCTGAGATATGCTTCTGAGAAGAGCTCTTAGGAATTTCTCTGAAGATATTTTGCATGAAAACCAGCTTTTCTTGCATCTTAGCAGGACTTGGGTCAGTATTCCACAACAGGATATTGACACCCTTGTTTTGAGTATGCAGATGTGTCAGAAGAGTCTTAGGTGGATCCACGGATTATTAATTTTAAGTTTTCAACAATTTTTATAAAAAAAATAGTTGTTTTGTGCGGGTTTTGATGTTTCAAAAATAAAGTTAACATTGAAATTTTGTCTGAGTTTTTCCTCTTCTTCTAAGTTTTTTTTAAAATTAAACTTTATCAAAAAGTTTATTATCAGATTAGATAGGCTATTAAAATAGATTTATTTTAATGTATAGATGTCTTAACAAAAAGTTAATAGATTATTAGTTATTTAGGTTTAATTAAAATATCCCTAGACCATGTTGTTGTGTATATATCCTTTTCTTCTTCTTCCTCCGCCTTTTCCCAAGTTACTTGGGGTCGGCATTTAATATAAATTAAACATTTTATTAATTAGCACCGGCACGTGATTTAGAAAAACAACCTCTTTGCAATGTATCAAAATGTTCAATGCCAAACAAATAATTCTTTATTATCTATAAATAATAGAAGATATATGTTTCTTGTACCGGTTCTTAAATTTATAATTCTCACTCGTCACGGAAGAACTGCAAACTAAATGACATATTGACACATTCATTAAAATATCTGCTTTGTTGGTGACATTCACCGTAGCCTTAAAAACTTTTTAATACAAATAACTTATACTGGTAATTACGACCAAAAATAAAATCAGCCAAATCAGTCGAACTGGTTCTCAAGTGATTCCCTCTCGAATCATGTATGGTAAGATTTAAGTTACATAAGGCTAACTCTGTGTATATGACGTACTTGTGAATTTAAAAATAAATTAGACAGTAAACAAAATTATAAATAAAATAGACAATATAAAAAATTGGTAATAGTTAATACGAAGAACTGCAAACTAAATGACATATTGAGACACATTATTGTACTGCTGCGACGTGCGCAACGGACCATGGCGCAGAGGGCGTCCAGGGCGTACCGTACCGTGTTGTACGAGGCGGTGTGCCTAATATCCGGGAGCCTCCCATGGGACCTAGAAGCCAAGGCGGAGGTTTACCGGAGAAGGAGGAGGAGATGCTGTTGAGGGGTGAAAAACCTTTTCCGGAAGAGATCCTTCGCTGGAGAAGAGAGGGTCGCGACGACCTCTTCCGGCGATGGGAGGAAAGGTTGGTGGACGCCTCGGCAAGCAAAAGGCTCGTCGAGGGCATCCGCCCTGTCCTGTGCGTGGAGGCGAGACATCGAGATCCGATTTACTTCTTTACGCAGCTTCTTATAGGACACGGCTGTTTCGGCCGTTATTTGTGGAAGGTTGTGAGGATTAAGTCGGATTCCGGGTGTCACCAATGCGCGTCCGGCACCGTGGACACGGCCAAGCACACGCTTGGCAGCACGCAGAGTTGGGCCGCCGTCGCCTCGCATGCACGCGAGGAGATGGCGGCCGAGAGAAATGCCCTGCGGGAGCGCCAGCGGACAGGCGAAACACTGCCACCACGCAGGGTTCCGGCGAGGGGTCGCCGGGATCCGCCAGATCGGGGGATCTTCCTTTTCACCCTGAGGTACATCTCAGTTTTACATGTATAAAAATGGATAACTAACTGCAAAATGGTTTATGTTCCTTTACAATTAGTACTAAAGACCGTATTGCTTTCAGAGTAACACACGGCTGTAATAAGCTCGGTAACGTTAATGTTCATTTATTAAATGTAATAAATTTTTTCCATGAGGCATTTGAAAAACGCAAACACCTTTAAATATTATATAGGTAAGTGATCCCATCGCCCATGGATACACACAACATCCGGAGAGTCACGAGTGCGTTGTCAACCTGAGATATTGGGTAGAATGGGTTTATTGCACAGGATCGGGTCAGGATTAAGAATTTGGAGGGGAAAGGAGTGTGAAAAGAAAAGGGTAAACATAGGTAACCAAGTCATGCATACTTTATTTTATGCCGACTTTATAGAGGGCGGTGGTACTTCGGGCGAGCACGGCCGTAGAAGTGCAGCAAAAGCTATGAAAAGATATTATGTTCTACAACCTCAGAAAATTCTGCACTTTGAAGCACACCAATGAACTTTACCAACATGTTTACGAAACGATTACGTTGTACGATTATATGAAATGAACATTTCAAATGAAATATTTTTATTTATAAACTGTAAGTACTAATTCTGCATTCTAAATAACATCAAAAAATGTTATCAAAATTTCTTCCTATTCTTTCTGTACCGGCAGCACACGGTTATCTCCGTAAGGACAATTTTATTTGTAAACTATAAGTTCGGTTATGTATGTCGAATTAGTATGTCTTATATGCTTCGGCACACTAAGAAACCTAACCAAAGTTTCTTCGTGTTCTAACCGTATTCACACGAGAGCAGCGCGCGGGCGGGCACGAGCTTCGCAAGGACAAAGGCTGCCACCGCTCCGCTTTCCCGCGGCCACCAGCATTGTGGGCGATTGGTCACGGGGCACCGGCGTGTGTTGTGACACCAGCACAGAGCATCAGAGGCGCCGACTGTTTGCATTGTGGCCCGTGACACCGTCTGCCTTCGCCGCCTTTGAGCGCCGACATTCGTCAACTTCAATGGGCCCGATGTAAGGAGGGCCGCGTTAACAATTACACAAGACCTGGGCACCGCCATTGTTCGCGCCATGCAAACGAGCGCGCGTGATGCCGCAAGCGCTGACAGCTTTAACTTAGCGCTTCACGTGTTTAATCTTAAAGTTTTAGTGCTGCCATTTAAATCTCTGTGCCTAACACATATCGCCTATGTTCTACTATTTATATCAAACTAATATTATGTATCACATTATTGTAAAACTATTAGAAAGGTTGCATGAAATAGTTGCATTTTCGAAATCACAAAAATGTTTTAAAGATGGTTTTTCTGTGGTTCAATTCTGCTTTATCAAATATGTGAAGCTCTCATGATGTTTTTTGTGTTTCGCTTAAGTGTTTTATCGCCGAGGATGCGGTTGTCTTTGAAAACTATGAATTATAATGTAAACTCCATATAACGACACTAAAGGAACTGTACCTTTTATGGTGTCATAGAGAGTTGTCCTTAAATGGAAAGAGTCTATCATTAGAACGCAAGCTTAACTAAGCCATGTGATGTCGACGCTTTAGGTGTGTTGCTAAATCGAGTGACGTTACATGGAGTTTATACTGCATGGAGTTTTTTTGGTACTGGTACTCATTATACATAGAAGACCATGTATGTTTAGATTTAAGGAGCATAAGCGTGACTCCGTGCATATGACGTATATATGCTTGTGAATTTAATTATAAATTTATTTATAAGGGAGGTCGTTATGTAAAAGTTATCATTATTAATTTCACGACTACACTGAAAGTAGAAGAAAGATTTTGTTTCCAGTCTGTATTAATGTTCAACTGTTTCTACGTAGGATTAATATCCAAATTACCCACAATTTGATCAATTAGGCTAGATGTGATACTAACTTCAATATCGTTCTCTGTAAGATTCAGTCCTACAGAGGGCGCTCACGCTCAAGTTTACAAATTTTTGGAACGAAAGCCGGCAAAAAACGTCCGTAACGTAAGATTTATCGTATCTATGATGTATGACGGCTATGCAGTGTCTAATGTATAGTCTACTGAGGATGACGGTTTATTTATTGTTAGATTTATTTTTTTACTTATTTTCTATTTATTTATTATTGCAGTTTGCTATTATTATCTATTTTTTTATAAATCATTGTTAACAAAATACAAGTGTAAAGATAATTTCGTAAAGTTATTTCTTTCATTTTAATCGCTTAAAAACATGTAAACCGAATAATTTTTTTCTTTATATTTCAAACAGAACTTGTAAATATTTTTTTTATAATATAGAACTTCATTCCTATCTGGTGTCCCACGACACCACACGGATTTTTAATTTTAAGTAATATTTTTGTAATGACCGCACCTGTCATTAAATGATAGGTCTTAAAACTTATTATTTATTTTTCAGAGTTTTTTTTAGAGTTTTCTTAACTTATTTTCTAGTTAAACGTGTTTTTTTGTTAAATTTGTATTTGTTGAGTTACAAAATCTATTTTATTAAATATTGTTCTTTTAATATTGATTGGTGACTATGAAGACAATAAAAAGAAGCGTTCTTGTTTTAATGTTTGTGTTTTCTATTTTTAAAAAGATTATGCCATCATTATTTAAAAGGTTATTTTTATCTTTAATATTTTTCATTTCGTTCGAGCTGTGTAGTTCGGTGTCCAGGCACTAACTTTTAATTTTGTATTCAAGGTGAATCAATGCAAATGTAAAGTTCATACTTTCAAATCCTCACGTTGGCACCAATGAAATTGTTAATTGCAATTTTATGTGCTGGTTTACTATGTAATAGACGGAGAAGGAAAACACAGTAACAGAGCTTGTGTCCCTGAGAAATGTTTAAAATATATAATTTCTCAGATACGTGAAGTTCGCTAGACTGACGTTGTGAGAAGAATTAAGATCAGGTCCTCCGCTGTCGGCCCGAAAACCAAAAATTAAGATAATTTTTGTTTTTTTTTACTTTTTTTCAACTGACTTCAAAAAAGGAAGTTATTCTATGTTCGAAAATTTGATTTTATGTTTTTACATTTTTTATAAAGGTTTTCTGATTTTTCCGTAAGTTTGAACCGATTTTGAACATTATTTTTAATTGAATGGCTAATTACAAGTTTACTCCATGTTATTTTCATGAAAAGAAGACAAACTAACAGACGGTTTAGCGATCCCGTCGCCCATAGGCAAACGCAACATCCGGAGAGTTGCGAGTGCGTTGTCAAGCTGGGAGATCGGATATGATAGGTTTATTGAATGGGATCGGGGTTAAGGATTTGGAGAGGATAGGAATAGGAAAAGAAAAGGGTAGACATGGCCATCTGGCATCCCGAAAAGTCATGCATACTATATTTTCTGCCGAATTTGTAAAGGATGGTGGTACTTCCCCGGGCGAGCACGGCCGTAGAAGTGCAGCAAAAGCTGTGAAAAGTTGTTATGCTCCACCATCTCTAACTACCTTTGTTTTTTTAAATTAAAATAACCGAAAATTTTTATTTACGAACATTTACTTCTATAGTGTTTGAAGTCGGCTCCGATGATTTCTTTACGAAAAGATTGTATTTATAGTTTTCTACTTTCACCTGTCCAGATGTCTGTGCATCTATAATAGAATCTTGCAAGTAAAATCTGAACCACTTTCCTGTTTCTGATTAAACTGAAGTTTTGTATGAATTTGTATATCGAGTAACAATGCAATATTATGGTGACATAGAGCTGATCTGATGCTGGAAGGTGGCCAAAGGAACTCTCTACTTGAACGACGTAAACACTTCGAGTTTAGACTATATGCTAATAAAACCTTATTTAAAAAAGAGCACTTTTTTTTTTCACTTTAATATAATTATTTATATTAACGCATATAAATGCCTATATTTCAGTTCAAAGAAGATTTTAATACTTAACGGAAGTAAGTAGTAAGTGAATTCGATGTTCTCGCTGATAATAAGTGATAATCCCGATGGATAACTATACCACCATTAGGGTAGCAGTTACGTCGCCAGCTTATGTTGGCATATGGAGGGATTTGACCATCATATTCATCGGAAGGTAACCAAGAAGCATAAATTTTTAAATTTACCAAAATACATAAATATCAAAAGCCAGTTACAAAAAAAAATCAATTCTATAAGACCGTTTAATTAGCAATTTTCCGCGAAAAAATCCCCTAACAACCTGCAAGCAAATATGTGAGCGCACGCATAAGCATGCGTTAGGCACCTCCCTC
>JAOCPS010469238.1:0-11768 GCA_025505425.1 Graphium colonna
AAAATAATAAAGTTAGAAAAAATCTCACAGAGAAAATTTCACACTAGACGAAGTATTTTGCATTGGGGCTCGTATACCTGCAACTGAAGCTGCCCGAAACTATAATCCAAAATAAATTCATATTTGTAGGTTTAAGCTAAATAAGTACCTATTGTATTGTTTCTATACTATATTTTTATTGTTTCTATACTATATACTAGCGGTTGCCTGCGATTTTACTCGCAATTTTAAAAGATTATTGAAGCATAACGTTCCTACGATATGTATATCATACCTATTAACCATCTTCTTATATTTTTCGGCTCCTTAGCGGCGTCTAAATAATATTATAATAATTTTAAATTACACCATTATAACTATGATAGCCGAATCCTATTTCACGCAGTATGATGGGCGTACGATCATATAAACAGACAGCCAAAAATTTAAAACATAGTTTAAAGCTAGTATTTTTATTTAATATCTTTACTGAACTGACATCAGAAGTTATAATATTATTATATGATGATATTTCATATTCAGAACTTCCATTACAATTGCGGTTTTTTTTTTTTCAACTCTATTTTTCGTAGTAATATTCTAGTTAGCCATTCCTATACTTCATAGCTATATCATTCGTAGCTCGGTGTCAGTTTTTTTTATGGGGAAGAAGGCAAACGAGCAAGCGGCTCACCTGATGGTAAGTGATTACCGCCGCCCATAGACTCCCACAATACCAGAGGAATTACAGGAGTATTGCCGGCCTTAAGGGTAGGAGTATGCTCTTTTCTTGAAGTTCCCCAAGTTGTATCGGTCCGGAAATACCGCTGGCGACAATTGATTCCACAAGGGTGCCGTGCGTGGCAGAAAATGACTTCGAAAACGCACTGTGGTGGACTGCCAACCATCGAGGTCCACTAGTATTTATATAACAAATATTATTTACCTAAAAAAATGCCAAACCAATTTTACACGGCTTTGAAATGATCTTTTATGACATATGTAAACATTTTTATTGATTGTAAACTAAAATCATAAGACCGATTTTTATCAAAATATGTGTTACCCCACCTCAAAATCATAAATTTTTAAATTCGGTTCGTAAATGGCGAAGAAATCTGGACGCATTAGATGTGTCATAAAAAATATACATACGGTCGAATATAACACCTCCTTCTTTTTTTGAAGTCGGTTAAAGTGTATAAAAAATATACCTGTAATATTTTTTATCAATTTTCAAATATACGTCGAAGGCATAATCCCGTAAACATAAATTTATTTTTTATTTTCAATTTCTCTTAATCTTATATATCTGCACAAGACATCAAAGCAAAATATAAATAGTTAAATAT
This sequence comes from Graphium colonna, assembly GCA_025505425.1. Taxonomy (NCBI): domain Eukaryota; kingdom Metazoa; phylum Arthropoda; class Insecta; order Lepidoptera; family Papilionidae; genus Graphium; species Graphium colonna. The sequence goes on from JAOCPS010469238.1 coordinate 1,332, forward strand.
ATCTATCAGATGAGTTCAGATTTGACTTAAGAACAAGGGTTCTCTGTCCTTCTAGCAATTAGCACACATAATAACACCCACGCCATAACAAACTATTCATTATACTATTTCTAAGTTGTTGACCTGAAATCATTCCACGCAAAAAAACTTCGCATATGTTCATCTATACACAGTGCCAAAGCTATAGTTAACATCTGGTAACCCGAATTTGATTTCACATGAGTTCAACATGTTGAAAACACATTGTTATGAATTAATATCATAAACAGTACCAATGTTTGTTATTTTTCTATTAGATGAAATTTCGTACTTGCAAACATTCAGCGCCATCTAGTGGTCAGTAGTAACAACACGAACGTGGTTAGAATAATATTATATAGATGTCTCTTTTACAAAAGTGATAGCATACAGCGACATCTATACACCTTCACCGAACTAATGTACAAGAAATATATCTTAAATACTAGATGGCGCTTCTATGCATAATACTATTAAATACTTTTTTAAATGAAGTATTTAACGATTTCAACAAGTTTAATTATGTACAATAAAAACTATACTTTATACAAATATACAATTAATTATCGATCTAAAGAATAACCTAATCAAATAAGCCAATGTATAAAACATACATTTTAACTATAGAAATGAGGCGTACGAAACAATAGATTATAGTACATTTACACAACAGAAGATAAATTTTATGCAGGTAATATAAAGAAATAAATATAATGAGATTTAAAAATATCAATACAAGCATAGTCAAAAAAATGCGCTCGGTATTTGTATGTATACATAACCAAGTGATATTGAAAAAAACTGCAAAAAGGTATTTTTGAAATTTATATCATATTACTATACCAAACATATAATAATATTTGGTTTCTAAATTGGATTGGAAAAGGGTATTTTGTGTAAATAGTTTACCCAGAGATAATAACACGGAAATATTATGACTGTAGACAAAGGTAAATTGATAATCGATTCAAAGGTTTTTAATTAACTTTAATGGAAAATAGATTACAGAATCCCGGCTAAAAGTCTGTCTGTGCAAGCGTTTGATTTGATTATTTCGGTTCAACGGACCCAGAGTTCATGTATGAAAATGGTGGCAACTAAAAAGAGTTCGGTCACGATGTGCAAATACAATAACGGTACTGTCGGCATTGACGACTGATATGCGACATAGAGCCGGATGCGTGAGGAAGGACGCTGCCCGTCCTCCGTCACCGGACGTATGGACATCTCCAAAATGAGACTTCGGACCACGGTGCATACAAATATCGATTTGAATGTCGAATATGACTAGAATATTCGAAACTCATTCCTTACTGTAATGGTAACTGCATATATTGCGAACCCTGACAAATATAAATCATAAATCCTACTTAACAAAAATCTAATAAAACCTAGTGTTTTACCACAAGGAAAAAAATATATTTTCTATCATATAAAAAGAGGATAAAACACTGGGAATTGTTTTGTAACTCAAATTGTAAACTATAAAATTAAAGGACAATTCTCAAAAGCGGTACCAAAAAGTATGATCTATCAAGATCAAAATTATATACTAATTATTTCCATCATTTCTTACGACATGACGCTTCGTGGACTTGATTTTTGAACAAGGAATTTAATGGTAAATATTAAAGCATAAATATTGCTTTACCTAGATTACGTTTACACCATCGGTCTTGAGATGTAGAATGCAATAGAAATTATTTTTAAAGAATAGATTTTTCGATTTATCAAATACCACCAAAACCTGGGGTTTCTTTACTAAACGAACTTCTGTAGGAGTTAACATAAGTAAATCTCTAGAGTCCAAAAAAAATATTTGAACTTGGTACGGTATGCCATATAAAAATGGACATTATCCTTTCTACTCGCCAAGAGACAGAAGAATATTAATTAATACGGTATGAAGATAATATATTACACAAAATAAATTATATACAAACACACGGAATGTATCGTTTACAGAAAATGTTTATTAATTACACAACATATTTTCCATTTATTTGTACCTAATGGTCCATTATAATACGGATACATTTGTTGTCACATTAAGCATCATAATTAAATGTAAAAAGGTGTATATTCCGAGGCTGTCAGGATACATTAGCAGTTTTATTATGTCATACACATAAATAAACCTTTACGGTATGAGTCAATCGCGAATTGCAACACTGACTGGGGAACATGGCGATTAATTTGAAAACGAAAAGTCCACTATATATATGCGGGTTGGCCGTCCGTCTGAGTCACAAGATATTTACTTAAAGGCCAATGAACACTGACTGTACTGTGAGTAAAACATTAAACTCCGCTTTTCAAGTATACTCGAGTATAAGCAGTTTAAGATAATGAGTTATAAAATACAATTGACCTTGCACAGAAGAAACAAAAAAAACCTAGCAAAAACTGCCGATAATATCTTCCGTACACGTTCCTGTACATCTTCTGCAAGGCATGGTTCACTTCGTTTGTCAGTTTTTTTTTAAAGGATGAAAAAAAACTAGACCGGTATCCGTCAGTTTTCTCAATTCTCATTATCCTTGAAAAGTGCCTAAAAACTATATTTGAAACCACAAGAATAGTTTTTAGCCACATTTACAATAGCACTCGATGACAGTTAATAATAATACGATTCGTTTCTTGTGCTATTTTAAAAAATTGTGTTTCATCAAACTATTGAGATCAGGTATAGTCGGAGGACTATCATTATTTTTGTAGACACTATATTTAAGCGTATGAGTCATTTGAGACTATATTCATTTTCTTATAAGTAAAAATGTAGTCTATGTATATATGTATGTCATTATTGTAAAAAATATTGACTTTACAATATAAATTTTATATTTAATTATTTTATTTATTCTTCATGCACAATTTATGTACCCAGTCGATCATAGGATGATACAGAAAACAGGTAGGAGGTGCACAGAAAGAAATTAAAAAGACAAATTAAATCCATACAACTCATACTGCAAGCAACTTTTCTCCTTGTAAATTGATTTTGTACATATTATATAAATGAACTAATATTCAAGATACATACTAATATTGTTATAATTATAAATATTGTATGTCAATGCATTTTTATGTAATAAACCCATGCTGATAGATTTATTCGTTCTTCTATGTTTCGTCATAACTTACACTATTTTACGGCCTTTACACCAATTTAGTTATTATGCATTCTTATGACTCTGGAGAGACGCCAACTTCATCAAACGTGCAAACACTCTAAACTGATGAGCCATTGGCATCTTTTCAACTTCTCATGATGATGTGGAAATGTTAATAGCTTACTATTACTATACAGTTTTGTTTTAAACATCTCAGTAAAATATTTTGTGATAATACAGACTTCGTCAGATTCTGAATGTGAACAAAAATGCTGTCATATATTTTAAGTTCTTTAAATAATAAATAGGTTCAAACAAATTTATTCAAATTTAAATTTACTTCACTAATGTGCTGACTAAGAAAACCCAGCAAACATTTTTTACAAGGAAAAATGTACTCACACATCACATTCTAGGAAGTATTACGCTGTTTAAAGACGATGAATGGGACAATATAAAAAGCGATGTTGGAATTAGTGTCCTGACCTAAAATAAACTTTAAAAATAAGCACGTATATGATGGTTTCTTGTTATTACCCAAATACAAATGTTTTTACATTGATGAACAAAACTGGTTTTTAGATTTCATTGCAGCTTATTTCGTTTTTGTTCTAGTAAAATGAAAGCACTTTTTATTTGTTTCATTTCGAGCTTTCAAAAATGCTTGCGTGCGTTCCACTATACTAAATCTATAATATAAACTAATAACAGTGAACTACTTATTGCTTGATACGAATATTAACAAAGAATCAACAATATTTTTTTCCTATCCGTCATAATATGTACGCACAAATTGCTAACTGCTCACCTACCATCCTGTTTTTAGTGTTTAATTCGGTGTAATATTCTTACGTCTAATACAGGGTGACTGGATGGCAAAGGAAGACAAACGAGCAGACGGTTCACCTGATAGTAAGCGATCCCTTCGCCCATAGACAAACTCAACATCCGGAGAGTTGCGAGTGCTTTGTCAACCTGGGAGATCGGATATAATAGGTTTATTGGTTAGAATGGGGTCGGGTTTAAGGATTTGGAAAGATCAGGCAACCCCAAAAGTCGTGCATACTTTATTTTAAGCCGACTTTACAAAGGGCGGTGATACTTCCCCGGGCGAGCACGGCCGTAGAAGTGCAGCAAAAGCTGTGAAAAGTTGTTTTGTGTGTCTACCACCTCTGTGTAATATTAAAATCAAATATAAATTAACCACTGAGTAAACTTAATCGATAGTTGAGTAATTATTTACGAATGCAATGGGCATCCTAACGTACAATGAACTGCGCCAGCTGGCCATTTGTTTGCTGCCGGCATCGTATTCACGCTGCATCTATTTATTTGAAAATTTGGTCGAAAACTATTAATAATTACGTAACATTTATGTCTTAATATTTATGTTATATAAATAATTATATAACATAAATATTAAGACAATCGAGTACCGAGTGCTCTCCTTTAATATCATTGGTAACTCGACAATCATCCTGCGTATACTTTCAAATATCAATGTGGACTCTATTTAACTTCACAGTCGACCCTAAAGCTTTATACCCTATTCATTAAAATAAAAATTATCACTCTTATTTCACAATTGAATGGAATAAAAATATAATCAATGGAAATAGAAAAAAGGAAACATTGAGAATAGTTTTAAATAAATAAAAAAAACTGTAAAATTACAAAATAAAAAAAAGTTAAAATTTCCTAACACAGCTGTGAGTATACTCGAAAAATGCCGGCACACGTCTAGACTCTAGTTGGCCGATGATGGGAGGGGGACTGCATAATCAATTCACGGAGCGGTTACATACAGTGCACCCTTGCCTAAATTGTAAATGGACAGGGGAAAAAAACAGAAAATGCTACGGGCATATAAATGTATGGTGACAAGAGAGCTTCAAAAACGAATGACGATTTGTTTTTGTTAAAAAAAAACTTGGCAAACTACCAGATTGCGTGATATTAAACGATTAGGATCGCCCATCAAGTACCCAGAATATCCGAAGAGATGCAAGTGCGTTGATAACACTGGGTTCGGAAGATTTATTTTATGCAGGCTTAGCTTAAGATGGTAGGGTAATCGTTTCCTTCTGGGATACTTCCTATTTATGTAAGCCAATGTTTTAAATTGGTAGAATATTAATTCATTAGACCCGTGTATAGCGAAATATCTAGGCAACGCTTGGTTTTCGAGAAATCGCCATCCACTTGTAACCTATTGTTGCTTTTGAATTCTAATTTCATACAAAATCATTTAATGTTAAATCGATTACAATTTTTTTTTAAAACCAATTTGAATATTTACTATATACAATATTTATAGATGTCGCGATTAGATTTCTAAATTGGCGGCTCTCGATACAAATTACAAACTTTATATTTATATTTTTTTTCTCGAAAACCAAACGTAACCTAGAAATGTTACTATACATAAGTCTAATGAGTTAATATTCTGTCATTCCAAAACATTGGCATACCAAAATAGGAAGTGTCCCAGAAGGAACAAATTACCGATAGTAGTACCCTGCTAGTCCAACTGGCGGATAAGTGCAGCGATTACTGTATCAAATTCATTTATTTGTTAATAACGGCCTATTTTAAACTGTCCCACTTCTAGACAGAAGGTATGGAGGTGGTATGCTCTATGCCCTCTGTCTAGAAGTGGGACAATCACGCGGTCCCAGTACGGATTAACAAACTTTCAGATATGCACGTATCCTCACTACCTTTAAAATTGTAATTTAGAAATTATAAATTTGATTGATGCTAGCACCGGGGGTTCAAATTCGACTCAAGTACACTGAATTAAAGGCGAGCGCTACGCCACTGAGCTACCACGGCTCTAACAACTGGCAAATATAGAATGTGCCTATTAAAATCAGACGGAGAATATGCGTTAAATTAACAAGAAAATATTTTTCATATTATAGCTGAATTCCTCCTAACTTTACAAACATGATTACCACGGACAATTAATGACCCCTAAGCAGATCGATATACCGTGACACGTAGGGAATAAGCCGTTGGCAAGGTGACCACTAACGATACCATGTGAACCTTGATTTATATCTAACGACATTAAACAAAGTTTCGTATTATAAATATACTGCAACATAATGAATTGTACAAATCAATAGGCATTGACAAGGGCGGTATAACAGAAAGGCAGTGTAAAGGAAAGTTTATTTTTACAGAAAATTACTAAAAGCCGACTTGAAACGCCTTGGAAGTGTACTTTCGAAACAAATCGATCCAATTTTTTTTTTAAATTTTGTAGGAATTTTTAAAAACTATTCATGGGTGGTGGAGATACTAGCGAGCGTTCCTACATTTTGTAATGTTCATTTAAAAAACAAATTACTGAGCTGATTTTTCTGAAAATTTTAAAAGACCATTAAAAAAGAATACCTTTTCAGACAAAAAAGAATTTTTAAAAGCGGTTCATAAATGACGGAGATATCCGCGAACGTACATAAAAAATATATAAACATCCGAAATGAGAACCTTCCTCCTTTTTGAAGTGGGGTTAAAACAAAGTTCTGCAATTTTACTTTGACATACTTTTTGCTTTACAGACTCAATCATGAATGGTTGTGGTCTCTTATCAAGAACCTACTATCTTGATTCATTACAATCCTTAGTGAATATCTGCGCTGATCTGTAATATATTTAAATTAGGTAACGAACTTTTATTTATTTCGGAAGAATTTTTCATCTTTATCTCATTCATTTCACAATGGGCAATGTGTTCAATGTAGAAACGATGTGGAAAAAATGTACTCTGCTCACGGTTTTTCCATATAAACTTTAACTTTGCTTGTTTTCATGTATAAATTTAACGGCGAAAAAAATTAAGGAATTTTATTTTATTTATTTACACTTTCTGTGCATTTTTTTAAAGCCAATAGCTTTGTATCAGGTAGGTGTACATTTATAATTTTCTTATAAAATTAAATTCCAATCTTCTTCCTTTAAACTAAGTAAGAACATGCTGTTTTTTAAGCATTTACATTTTCCATTTTCACATGTTAGCAACCTGAAAGTTATTGGCCTACACGGTGACAGTCGAGACGGGTAAAATGAGATTACGGGGCGCATCTGCCTGCGGGGAAGCGCCGCCCCGGACACAGCGCCGCCTGCATTTCCCGCCAATTTCATGGAAATGACGTCTCCGCGCGCCAGAATTGAAAACCGTTTCGGATGGTCTATGGTCTGTGGTACACCATAACCGCATCCTTCAACGAGTAAACAATATGGTTTTACAGCGTACTTTATATATTTAAATAATCTTGTATATTATAAAAACTTACATTATTTAACATTTTAATAGGTAACTTATTTTTTTATATTTGATATTTAGTAATAACCACTATTTCTCTAAGTGTTGTGTTAGCACTCGTAGCTTTATATTGTAAATGTTGACTATAACATTTACTTTCAGCCAAATGCTTTTTTTTACATAAAAAAGATTCGTAAATATGTACGAATTAGTATATAAATTGTATGTAGATAACATACAATTTATATCTATCTAATAAAAAATGTATTGGTTTAACTATTAAAAGCATTACATCACAAACGCGCGAAGAGAAACAACTATTGGATGTCACTAGCTTACGTAAATCGATTTATTCAACATATGTTTCAGGTTTATATATCACGGGGTCGTCATTAATTGAATTAATTTGTCATACGCCTTTTCACACGAGCCAACAAGGCAACGTCCAATGTCTAATCAATAATCAATAGGAATTTGCCGGTTTGACACTAACAAATCACGCCTGTTAAGTCTATTTTTAATCTATGAAAAAGGAAGAAAATTGTCAATTCGACGTCTATATTTTTTGTTATTTTTTATGTATGACCACGCATAACTGTTTTACTGAGTAGCGCGTTTTTGATAATTCTTTTTTTATTACAAAGGATATACCGCGAGGGTAAATCAATGAACCTAGACTTTATCTAGTATACCTTAAATTGAAATAAAATTAGAGCAATAAACATTATCATTCCAAAAAATGTTTGGCGCTGACTCAAAATTGCTTAAGTATACTCATATTAATTAAGAACTTACTCATAGTTATTACGATTAAATAAAAAAAGGTTTTTTTTTTGTTTTGAGTGTTTCAGCGGTTCAATTCTTAGTTTTAAGGAGAAATCGGTACACTTAATTTTAGAGAGGAGCTTTTACGTGTATTTTTTTTAAATTCTATATTCGTACGATGTTTGCCCAGCGGCTTCAACAGCTTTATTACCCATAGTAAACCAATAAGATAGTGATCCTCATTCAACGGACAAAAGGATACAACAAAGTTACCCAATAAGTTTAGCCTGAACTTGCCCTAATGTGAATCTACCTATGTATACCTATATACTCGTAATACATATACCTATTAGCTAATAGCCGTTACCTGTGGTTTTACCGTCGTGAAAATTTTTTTTCGATTACCAAATATACCCATAAATTTAGCCTATACTGGCTTTTGCGGTAATCTACCTATATACTAGTAATTGCTAATGGCCGTTATCTGTGATTTTAACGCGTTGAAATGATTTTTTGGATTTGCTCAAAATAAGTTCTTAGTATGTGTTCTTGTCACAAAAGAAATTACTGTCTAATTTCTAGTGCCATTTAAGCAGCTTTCTCTATAAAGATAGACACTATAAAAATGAATAAAATATACAGTAAAGTAAGTATTCTTGTAGCAAAGCGTTATAAATGCATTCATCTATAGTAATAACTCGTTCCGATGACGTATTAAAACTGGCGCACAAAACGAGCACTTTTTGATTATGGAACGCCTACGTTTACAGTGCGATATTCATATTTTTTTTCGGCGAACAAAGAAAAGCGAAATCATTGTGTAAACTTTCGCTCGGAACGAGTAATCTTGCAATATTTTAATTTCGTTCGTCCCCATTTTTTTTTAGTTTGTATATGTGTAACTATTTTTTTTACGGACTAACTGTATCAGGTCACGCACTTTTATGGCTTAATTATGATAAAAATGACATAATTGATAACTGATAAGCTACTCTTTATATATTATTAACCTAAATAAAACGATTTTTTTAGGCAACTGGAGAAATAAGAAATTTCTCCTGTTACCTCTGCCACTGCTTCTCTTTTCTACAGTTATCAATGGCCACTGCATTTTATACATCATTAGGAAGATTTTTTTTATAAAAGTTCTCTCATCTGGAACAATATTGTCCATATTTATAAATAATAGTATATATTGGTTTAAAAAACAAAAGTTATTTGTCAACATTTAGGCACAAAATATGCACCTATCTTTGGCTAAATTTTAGGAAGATGACAAAAAACCATCTTTACGTATCTACTCGTACATTATGGACAAGTTTATTTTCACAGAAAATTGCAAAAACCGACTTCAAACGCCTTAAAGTGTACTTTCGAAACATATGTTCTCCGTGATTTTCCGATTTTCAAAAAAAAAAATGTAGGACCACTGGGAAGTGTAACCCTATCAGAAAATAAAATATTTTTTTCAAACCAGTTCAATAGTTATGGAGATATGTACGTACATTCATAATTCCGATTTTTTGAAAATTTTATTGAACTATATACAAAGAATTTCATACCATATTAAAAAAAAATATTTATGAAATTGGTTCATAAATGACGGAGATACGTCGCAAAAATATTTAAAATCAATTTTATCATTTTAATTTTAAAAGAAATACTACTAAACCGATTTTTCTGATAATTTAATGGGACTATTCCCAAAGAGTACAATATAAGATAAAAAAATAATTTTTATAATCTGTTCATGAACCTAATTTAGGCAAAATTTTTAGGAAGACGATAAAAAACCGATGTAAACTATTGTGAAATCAATCATCTTTACGTATGTACTCCTACATTATAGAAAATAGAACGTATTCTGCAACTTATATCATAACAAGCAGTGTGTTCGACTGCGTAATCGCAATTCATATCAACATGTAACTATAAATGAACTTCATTTGTCTACTTAGCGAGCTTGTATCGTGACCATTGCACTGCAATCAGGAAATCAATATTTCACGTCAACTTAATGTTCTTGAATCTGAATAAAATATAAGACTGCGCAAAGTAGTTTTGTTTGGATTTTTATTTGTTTTACAATCAAACCTCGTTACCTTATTTACATTATATTGCGTTTAAAAAGTCAGCTGTTTTCCTATGTATGAGCAATATTATAAACATTTTTTTTATGGAATGGAAGGCAAACGAGCAGACGGTTCACCTGATGGTAAGGGATCCCGTCGCCCATAGACAAACGCAACATCCGGAGAGTTGCGAGTG
>JAOCPS010469459.1:0-11767 GCA_025505425.1 Graphium colonna
AATTCAGGTAATATTTGGGTGGATTAGAAGCCGACCCCAAGTAACTTGGGAAAAGGCTAGGAGAAAGAAGAAGAAGAGATAGATTTGTGCATAACACTCGGTGATACTTTTCCATATCGAAAAAATTGTAGTTCACCAAAAAGATTACAATTTTTTTCAAAACTTTAAATTGTTCTACTGTAAAAAAATCCCAAATGATTCGTTATTCATTTTACCTTTATTATCCAACGCAAAATATTATCTCCTTCGTATGATGTCACTGGCGTCAATTACCCCGTTTTTGCAACATTTTTGATCGATGCCCCGCTTCTATTGATCACAGAGTGATGTGATATAGCCTAAAGCCTCGAAAATTGGGCTATTCCACATCGAAATAATTTTCCAATTGAAACCTCTACATCCTAAGATGAGCGCGTTCAAACAAACTTAAGCTTTGTAATCTTAGTATACATTATATTACGAGCTCGAACGACTAATTCTGTCGCATTAGAGCACTCTCCTTTGCTCCGTGAATCAGTCCCGAGTCCATTCACAGAATTGTCGTTTGCAAAATGTATGTAATGTACGCTAATAATACAAACATTTCATACAATTGTTGGCAAACGAGCGCGGTTTAATGTCACCCATTATTTATTCCACCCGCGTTGTGCGAACTCAAATGACAACACTTTTTGCTGCTGTAAGGACGTGTCTGTATTTCAGAGGAGAATAGCGAGGAACCTAAATATTGTTTTATATTTATTTATATAAGTACTGGGTTGTAAGTGATAGAGCTTAACGTCATCACAGCTTTTGCTGCACTTTTTCGCTCGCCCGGGGAAGTACCACCGCCCTTTATAAACTCAGCAAAAAATAAAGTATGCATGACATTTGGGGATGACGGATGGCCATGTCTACCCTTCTCTTTTCCCAATCCTTTTCCCTCCAAATCCTTAATCTCGACTCATCCTTTCCAAGAAACCTAATCTATCCAATTTCCCAACTTCACAACGCACACGTGACTCTCCGGATGTTGAGTGTGTCTATGGGCGACGGGATTGTTTATCATCAGGTGAACCGTCTGCTCGTTTGTCTTCTTTTCCATAACAAAAAGTTACAATTATAAAACTATGTACTGTATCTGTATAAGTCAGAATAATTTAACTGCTTATATATATCGGAATATTGAATCATGTGTATGTTAAATTTCATCGAAATCCTCATCCGTTTCTGCGTGTATGATTAACAAACATCCAAACATACAAACTTCAACATTTATAATATTAGTAAGGTTGTTCGTACAAAGACAAAGCTTGCTAATATAACATACTATTGAACAGAATATGCTAATGAAAATCTGATAAAATTCCTTGTTAATTTTTTAAATTTTTAAATTTATAAAAAATAAATAACTAATTAACGAATACATAATGAAATCGCTAGGAAACAAAGTAACAATGATGAAGTTTGGTTGTCTTATTGATCTAAATTACAGTAACCATTTTAAAATGTGTTGAGCAACAGATGTGTATTTTACTTTTTATCAGTAAATCACCTATAAAAATTTGGTACATTTCCTTTCACACATGCAATAGGTCTATCACTTTATACAGGATGACTGGTGAGTCATCTTCAATATTCGAGGACGTTATAAATAGGGATCATATATGAAGAATAAAAATATTCTTAAAAATAAATATCGATTTACCACCGAGTTAAAATAGTCTAAAGTTAAAAAAATATTGCGCAACTATGTTCACCCTAGCGGACACGGCGTGAACGGAGTGGCGGGGAGGTCGATGATCTGCGGCGTGCTCGGCTGAGTAGGCATCGCGCTGTTACGCGACATTTCATTCATTTATTAAAAAAATTCGGCTAAAACTATGACCAATATATTTTTACCATAAATATAATAGCAATCGAGTACCAAGTGGTTTCCTTTAATATCGAAGGTGATAGTCACCCTGTATATCATAATTAACCCCTAGGTACGACATTTTTCACTACAAATCGTATCCCATTCAATAAAGAGTAGTATAGTAAAATATTCTTCAAAAATATTAATTTTCGTTCGTCACCGCTTTAGTGTATACGCACCCTTAGAACGGGACACCGCAACGATTGTGCGGATCACCTAAACAAATCCCAAATGTAATGACGGTAACAGATAATAACTTCACGAGATAATAATGGGAATTACACCACGACAGCGTTAATTACCTAAGAGTTATTGTCATTGACAATGTTATTTTTATTTTTGCTTTTAAACATAAAAAATACGGGATTTTCGTACGGGATCCAAGAATGTTACTCTGTTACCTTTTTTTTTTAATACGAGCCGTAGTGGTAGAATTTCGTATTCTACACAAAGCATAGCATCGTTCTGGAAGTGTATCTATTATATAAAATGCATTAAATTTTGCATAAATTTTGAAATCAGTTGCTGTGTGTGTTAAAGCATTAAAAATAGAGGACCAAAATGTATTAATTTGCAGGTTTCTGTACACACAGGGGGACTGATACTTGACCTTCAATATTCGAGGTTGTTAGTGTGGGGATCATATATAAAGAATAAATGTAATATAAAAACCAAATAATAATTGACCACTGAGTAAGCTTAATCGAAAATTGAATTAAAAGTCATTCTAGTACACACGATGCGCGCGGTCGCATTTTCGGGTCAACGAACTGCTCCAGCTGGCCATTTGTTCGCTGTCGACTTCGTATCCACGCTTCATCTATTTATTTGAAAATTTGGTCGTAAACTAAGTCTATAATTCTATTTCGTAAGTACGATGACAATCGAGCACCGAGTGCTGTGCTTTAATATCATTGGTGACTCACCAATCGACCTGTATAACCAACCAATATATAACCGATATCTATCCGTCTGCCTGTCAGCGGGTTGCACCTCAAGATTCAAAACAAGTAGACGGTTAAAATATATACAGCATGTGTATTTCAGTTTGTGCTATAACAACCAATAATAAAAAAAAATAAAATGCTCCCTATACATACAATTGAATAAATGATACAGAACCCTTTCCGATGTGAATTTAGCCGGTTTTATTAGAGGCCGGTGATGATCACTAGTAATGTATATAGGAGTTCAAGAGTTGGGATCCTCACATAATATCAAGTTAACCACCCCGCTCTTTTCCTGCTACTTTTCTCTGCAATATCATTTTGAAAAAAGCATCCTTTTATATAGAAAGAGCCTTTCTCAAATCGCATGCAGGGAGTTTAAGAAAAAACAAAAAGATCTAAGGAGCGCGTCGCAAAACCTCCTTTGCTAAAAGAGTACAAAAAGATCGGAAAAGTGTTTTTGTTCACTACGAGAAAGAAACAAGTAGACAAGTTTCTTTAAATATTAGACGTAAGAAATAAAATGTTTTGTTGTAATTTTAACCTATATTTCGTTTTTCCCTTGCTTGCTACTTTTTTTTATGGAAAGGGAGACAAACGAGCAGACGGTTCACCTGATGGTAAGTGATACCGTCGCCTATTGACACCCCCAACATCCGGAGAATCACGAGTGCGTTGTCAACCTAGGTAATTTAATAAAATACGTATAGTAGATAGGATGGGTCATGATTAAGGATTTGGAGGGGAAAGGAGTGGGAAAAGAAAAAAGTAGACATGGCTATCCGATATTCCCAAAAGTCATGCATGCTTTATTTTCTGCTGGCTTAATAAAATGCGATGATACTTCGACGGCCGTAGAAGTGCAGCAAAAGTTGTAAAAAGATGTTATGCTCTACCATTTCTATAAGATACTTCGCGTTCTGTCATAGTCCACTTGAAAAAAAATTATATTTTACATGACGAACAATTTAGCTTATCTTGATAGAATCTGAAAAATGCTAATGTTATTTCCCAAACATTTTAAAACCAGTTTACAACATTCAACAGATTTTTACTCTCTAGCTTCTCTTTAATTCAATAAAATTAATAATTTACACTTTCCCTGTGTTTCTTGTAAGTGTTTTTAATAAAATAAATGACAGCTAATTACGTGAAAAATACTCCAAGCGTCCGTTCACCGACAAACCGTAAAAGAAAAGCGTTTTCTCTCACTAACCAATTTTCCCTTTTACCCCCGGAACACCGAAACCGTCCGCTAGTTAGTTTGATAGAGTATTTCATTTCAATTAAGATAAGCTATATAAATGGCGTCGTTGAAAAAAAAATATGTAACGTTGAATTTCCGCCATTCGCGGGCGGGACGCCGTCGTGAGCGGACGCGTTTTGAGCGCAGGAAATGGAATTCGATTTAACGCCCCACCGATGCATTTGCCGATAAGACGCGGTTGGGGAACTATTTTTCGATGTAATGAGAAGATTTATCGAGTGTACGTTTTCATAATACACCAAATGTTTGCGTGTTATAATAGGTATTTTTTTGATATTTATTCATCAAAGAAATATAAGGTGGTAGAACGTAACATCTTTTGACAGCTTTTGCTACACTTCTACGGCCGCGCTCGCCCTTAGTAGCAGCACCCTTTATAAACTCGGTATAAAATAAAGTATGCATGACTTTTGGGGATGCCGGATGGCCATATTCTATCCAATTTCCCAGGTTGACATGTGCGTTGCGTGTGTCTATAGGCTACGGAATCGCTTAACATCGAGTGAACCGTCTGCTCGTTTGTTTTTTTTACAATAAAAAATCAAAAACAATTTAATATGGTGACGATCGGTACTGTAATTCAAACGGATTGTAAATTATTTTCATAATCAATGTCTGTCTTGGCGAATTTCGATCACATTGGGCAATTTAAAAGTTATCAAGAGTTGTTGTCGTAAATCGTGATTGACTAAAAGCGAAACCGACTTCCAAACGCCTTAGAAGCAAATATTCATGAAATAAATTTACCAGTTATTTTGATTTACCATGGAAACTGTTGAACAGATTTTCATGAAATTTTTCTTTCGAATGAAAAAGAATTTTGGAATTACGTTCATGAGTTACGGAGAAATCCGCTAGCGAACATACAAAAAAAAAACAGTCGTCAAGAACCTCCTCCTTTTCGAAGTCTATTAAAAATGATAAATAAATGACATATAGATCGCTACAGATAATTATTTCTCTTCCTTAAATTGCATCGGACCTAGTGTCATAGAGACAGTTACAAATCAAGTATCTAACAGTGGTTCCCAAAGTGGACGCTAGCGCCCTCTGGGGGTGTTAAAGCAATTTACAGGGGCGCTGAACCTCTCGCGTTCGCACAAGATCATCTTTACCGTTTAATACCGTTTGTATTGTTATTTTAGAAATTTAAAATAAGGGGGGCGCTAGATATCTTTTTTTTGTAAAAAGGGGGCAGTGGCCAAAAAAGTTTGGGAACCACTGTAGACCCAATAAACGTATAAATTAACATGTCAACTGGCCGTAAGGTTAAATCGCACTAACATTTCCATACACACACAAGTCGACAAGCTACAAGGTTTCAATCACGTAAGCTGCACGCAGTCGAGCACTTAGCTTATTCCCGTGCAAGCGAACCACTACCGAAATAAGGCCACCCACTCACGGGATTCAAAACGTCCGCCAGTCGGACAAGCGTGACGGGCTGCGGTGCAGCATCACACGCTCCAGATGCCCTCGGGATCTGTGTGTGGATGATTTGAATGTTCGGGATAAGGACGTTGATTTCGTAGCATATGAACTAACTGGTGGCATTTTAAATTGCTATAATCATGCCAGCAGAAATCAATGCAAAAGGACAATGCCAAAAGTGGTATAAAAAATTTTTATCCATCAAGATAAACATTATATAGTACCTAATTGTTTTCATAATATTTTCCGACATGGATTTTGTATGAACTTTGCTTTACCTGATGTAGAATGCAATCAATTTTTGGAATTTATTAAATATCTTCGAACCCGGTATCTTCTTTTCTTTACGAAAATAACTTCAGTTATGTAATAAGTCTAGTCTCCAAAAAACATGTTTTATTCTTGATGCAACTTGGTACAATTTGCAATATAAAAATGGGTATTGTCCTTTGGTTAAGTCTTTATGCAAGGCTGATTTTTTTCCTGAATGTTTGTACGGGCTGCCGATAAATGCATCGATCTGAGTTGGGAACTTGTGTTCATAAAATGCCCTTGCAACAAAAGTCATAGAGCTTGCAGTAAGGGCACCGTTTTTGTTTTAAAAAAAAAGTTTTCCTTCGGTCGTTTTTGTCTTAAGACCAAAAAACATATGAACGTTTTCTTATATCAATTCATAAATCTTTGAGAAAAAAATGGTACAGGAGTCCCAATGGTAATCGCGACAAGTTATACAAACAGACGCAGCATCTCTTATTTTGATCCCAATGAGCTATTCCAAATCCAACACAAACACACGTCGTGCACGAAGAAAATTACTGTCACACCACTCCGATATCTGGGCAATAGAGATGTCAGACTGTATCCTCTGACGCAACATCTCAACTCTTCAATTAGTCTAACGCAAAATTACCTCGAGACAAGAAAGCACTAAATCGCTTTTATATGTCAACGGTAAATATAATTAAAATTGGCATACAACTGGCGCACTCACAAGTTATTGGGCAACCGGATTTATGTAGGAGTTAGTTATTGCCTACGGTTTCGCACGCACAATGTCGCTTTTAACCGACTTTAAAAAAGAGGATGGTTTTCACTTCGAATGTTTATAGGGTAATCTTCCGGAATGGTCCCATAAAATTTTCAGGTTTAAAATCGGTTCAGTAGTTATTCTAAATCCAAAATGACAAAATTGATTTTATTTATTCTTGCCCGTATTTAAATAATTTATGAGCTAATTTCAAAAATTCTTTTTTTATATGATAGAGCATTCTTCGAAATGGTCTCGTTAAATGTTAAAAAAATCAGTTTATTTTTTAAATAAAAGTAACAAAATTCAGGAATATTGGTAAATATCTTCGCAACTTATCAACTGATTTGAAAAAATATTTTTTATCTGATAGGGTACAATGAACCACAGAATTTTTATATAAATCGGATTAGTATTTTGTTTTTAAAATTAAAATAACAGAGAACATGTTTCGAAAGTACACTTTTACGGCAAATACTTGCGAGTTTCTTAACAAACTTGTAGGTAGATTCCTAATAATACTTCTTCCAAAATAAAAATACTATAAACTACTGCTCATACCATAAGCTGTCATTTTCTGTTCTGTTTAAATCAGTCCAGACATATTGAAGATATGCAGTTCCAAACAGATGTAGTTTAATGTTTTCATACATTTGTGACGTTAAAGCATAACATCTTTTTACAGCCTTATTGCACTTCTACGGCAGTGCTCGCCCGGGGAAGTACCACAGCCCTACACAAAGTCGGCATAAATTAACGTATGCATGACTATCTGAGCTGCCGGATGGCCATTCCTCCCCTCCTCTGTTTCCACTCCTTTTGTCTACAAATTCTTAATGTCTTACCGATCCGTCCTATTACATTAACCTTTTTATCCAACTTCCCAATTATGTAACACACACGCAATTCTCCGGATATTGTTTGTGTCCATGGGGGACAACACTTAACATGTGAACCGTCTGCTCGTTTGTCATCCTTTCCGAAAAAAAAATATAAATTATTGTTTAAGCTCTTATTTTAACGTAACACAGACATTTCAATTTTATTTATGTGTATAGACGATGTGTACATGTCGCGGGTTCTTTATAACGTTATTATTCACGTGAAAGTTATTTAATGCGAGACGATTCGGGTTATCAAGTTATATTTACAACAGTGAGGAGTTCGAGTGAGTTTGCAATACTCAAAGACGGCCCCAACGTTGTGACATGAGAATTTTATATATCACGAGATAGATGTGGCCAGTTTCATTTGAAAAAATAAAACCCGAATAGATCGACCAGCACAAACAGAGTGTCGAATTCATAGACTAATCCCCAATAATGATCCCGACCTCGCTAGTATAATTCAGCCGTCGAATAGATCAGATCTACTACTGTGTTCGCTTATAATTGGCATTGATCCAACTATGAATACGAACATGCAGTACAAGTGATAACCAGCTCTAGGTGCCATAAAACAGAACCTAATATTAAATGTATTCATTATACCTCTGTTACGTTATGAAACAATATTTTAACAAACTGTATAGATTTTAAAAGATTTTTTAGACAGAATGAAAGGGTGTATCTATATGATAAAACTGATGAGAACTTCAGAAACCTATAACTCAGTAATCACATTTGATAAGCTCTGACTTAAATCAGGGTACGATTATTTATCACACGGAAAAAACGTCTAACTACAAATAATTTATATATCCTATGGACTGTGTTGGGTAGCATTAAACTTTGATTTTCACGTCTTATACACCTATTAATTTTATAAACACATTGTACACAAAGACGGCATAAAATAAAGTATGCATTATTTTCTGGGTAGCCGGATGACCATTCCTTCCCCTTCTTTCCCCTCCTTTAAACTTCACTAAACTTGTTTTGTAGTGTGTGTCCATCGTGGGCGACGGGATTACTTCAGGTGAACGTCTGCTCGTTTGTCAACCTTTCTCTTAAAAAACATATCCTTAGAAAAAGTAAAGTGTTCCCCGAGGATACAAAATTACCTTGTATATAAATAATCGACAACTCTCCTAGGCTTGCAGATATTACGAATAAATAGCTACAAGAAGTCCGGAAGACAGAAATAAAAAAAAAACAGCGAAGAGAAAAATCAATGAAGAATATTTAAGATCAAGAAAAAGAATTGTCAATGTGTCCTTAAGCTAAAGCTATATAGCTGTAAACATATGCTTATCGTAACATTGATTGTAACGCAAATAACTTTATTCTGGGTTATGTGAAACTTCCTCAAGATGGAACATGCCCTATACCCACCCTCTAATCTAGAGGAGGCCTTAGTCCAACAGTTGGATAATTTAAAATTAACATATAGAGCCTGTGGTTAACTGTAAGACAATACCGAACAGTATAATTCCGCCTCTGTGAATTTTGTTCTCGTGCAAAAAATTCAAAAATAAATAAAAATAGCAACATATGCACCCTAAAATACTACCTCCCAGACAGTCCACGTGACATTATGCACAGACGTCATGCATGAACAATGGTGCAAGGCATCGGTCGTCCGGCGACTGGTATATGGTATCGATTGCAGTCTATTTCCGTATCCTGCAATCGGTAATGTACAGACGTAGGGTGACCACGTGATACGTAATAAGGCACAACAAAAAAAAAAGATTTCTGGACAAATGGTTCTGGAAAAATTGTAAAGTTATCTTTACAATTTGTTATTTCAGGTTGTAGAGCACAAAATCGTATACATATTGCTCATGCCAAGTCTCAACCGGGGGGAATGGGGTTACGTCCAGCCCAAAACACAAGCGCTTATATCTTAATAATGTTTGCCTAATTTGGTCTCCAGATGTACCGATGGTCGATGGAGCCAATACGTGTTAGAGTGGAGACCGCGTTTAGGTAAACTGAATTTAGTGTAGGACGCCCTGCAGCACGATGGACTGATGATTTGAGAACGGTGGGGGGTAGCGGATTGCTGCAGGCTGCCCAGGACCGGGATAGTACGCTTTGGGGGAGGCTTACATCCAGTAGTGTTCGGCGGTAGGCTGGTGTTATTGTAAACTCATATATAAAATTTATTTTATCTTTACACTATCCGCCTGACCAAGGTCAACGAAAAAAAAGCCACCAACGAGTTTTGAAAACCATCGTATTTCTTTTACTCCCAATTTCCACAGACATATGATGAATCTAAGCGTTAATAGTCTAATGGTTAAGGATATGAAAATCCGATCCAGGGGTTGAGGGTTCGAATCAATCTAAAAAAACATAATGACATCTACGCCTAAAGAGAAAATATTTTTTACCTGAATTTTTTTACGGAAAAGATGATAAATGAGTAGATGGTTCACCAGATGTTAAGTGAACCTGGCGCCCATGGACACACACAACATCCAGAGAGTTACGTGTGCGTAGTCAACCCAGGAAATTGGATAAAATAGGTATAGTGGATAGGACGGTTCAGGAACATATTAAAGATTAGGAGGGGAAAGGAGTGGGAAAAGAAGAGGGAGGGATTGGTCCTCCGGCAACCAACAAAGTAATGCATACTTTATTTTATGCTTACTCTAAGTAGGGCAATGGTATTTCACCGGACGGGTAAGACCGTATAAGTGCAATAATAACTATAAACGGATGTTATGATCTACCACCTGACAAATCATCACAAATAAAATTCTAGATAAAGGCTTGCCATAGTAAAGCCTAAATTCAGTTTTTTTCTTTTCTAT
The DNA here is from genome assembly GCA_025505425.1 of Graphium colonna. Taxonomy (NCBI): domain Eukaryota; kingdom Metazoa; phylum Arthropoda; class Insecta; order Lepidoptera; family Papilionidae; genus Graphium; species Graphium colonna. The sequence continues at coordinate 10,270 of JAOCPS010469459.1, forward strand.
TTTGCTCCAGTGCTGGGCAATCGTCTCGATATAGATAGAGGGCGTAGACCAACACCTAGTACACCAGCACTTAAAATTGTAATTATGAAATTAAGTATTTCATAAGTGCCAGCACCGGTGTTTGTACTCAGGTTCACCTATTGTAGGTGAACCTGAGTTCAAACGACTTCAAACGACGAAAAAAGACTTTTTAGGTGAGCAGGCGGACACTGGGCTACCACGGCTAAGCAGAACTAAATCCTTGTCATAGCCAAATCATATTCAAACAATCCATTCTATCCTCGATTACCTAATCAGTTATATCCAAGGAAAGAATAAATGATGTATAGCCTAGTCTTCAGTAATCGATATAGCGATATTTCAAAGCCGCTGTAACCGAACACGGGCACAATCTGCATACGCGATGAATCCCCTACTGTTCTTTGAAGAGCCAGTTTAAGTGTATGAACCAGGAATAGACCATATATTGAGATTTACGTCAATAGAAGTCAAGTACGATGCTTATCGTTTATCTAATAAGAAAGAGCATAACATCTTCTCACAGCTTTTGCTGCACTCCTACGACCGCATTCTCCCGAAGAAGTACCCCATATAAAGTCGGCACAAAATAAAGTATGCATGACTTTTGAGGATGCCGGATGGCCATGTCTACTCTTTTCTTTTCCCACTCCCTTCCCTTCCAAATCCTTAATCTATCCTCTCCAATAAGCCTATTCTATCCAATGTCCCACGTTGACAACGCAATCGCGACTCTCCAGCTGTTGCGTGTCTATGGGCGACGGGATCGCTTAGCATCAGATGAACCGTCTACTTGTTTGTTTTCCTTTCTATAAAAAAACTGATCGCAGATACACTAAGGCGATGACAGAAAGGTGGCTCCGGGAAGGTAAGAGCTCAGTTGGCATACCACCAATCAGATGAGTCGACGACATAGTGCGAGTGCAGGGCAGAATATTTAACAGACTGGCACAGGATCGTTCATCAGTAAATACGTAAAGGCTGATGATGATGGATGTTTATCTAAATCAGAACCTTTGACACACCAAACTGAGTAGAAATTAACCCCAAATAAAAGGATAAAGACAAAAAAGAAAGAGAAATTGACAAGTAATCTGACGTTCAACCTGACGTTACGTGATACCAATGAATGACACAATGTATAAGAGTTTCCGACGCGTCAATTACTTGGAAGTAATAAGTTACTATAGAACTGATTATATATCGGAAAGTACTCTGTACTGGATTGTCATCATATCTATGTAAAAAAATAAGGAGCTTGTGTGCGTGTGTGTGGCGTAAGTGTGGCGGCTGTGATCAGCAGGGCGCGGGAGACGGTCTACCCGCCCCTCCATCTTCCGTCTCACTGCGGCCACGCCGTGTCCGTATATATATATATATATATATGCATCGAAGTGTAACGGAATTTTTGTTTTTGAGACTTACGCGAATATTAGACATTTTTAAATAATACAACTTTACGGATTTTATCGCGGTTTAT
>JAOCPS010469570.1:0-11767 GCA_025505425.1 Graphium colonna
CACTGAGCGAACTGCAAAACGATGCCCTATATATACATAGTGCAACGTATCCCCGCCACAGTTCGGTTTTTGATAAATTTAAAATTAAAATTACACTTTTAAGTTAAGCTTAATATGCCATTGCTGAATGCTTTGATGATACAACTGTGTGGTCATAGTACTGTTGTTGCTAACCCAAATTACTAACCCAAAATTAATTTCAAAGGGCAACTGCTAAGTTTCTCGCCAGCTCTTTTCAGTAGAATCTGCTTTCCGAGCTGGTGGTAACTTATAATGAACGAATCTCTATGATAAACTTGACCGAAGAGCGCGCAAGCGCCTATGTAAATAAAGACATTTTGATTTTGATTTTGAGTTTGATTTTGACAGTCACCGCAGGACGCGTCACGACACGTCCTGCACGCTGCACGCCTCTCCATACCCATACAAATTTAAAGTTTAGTTTTTTCCAGAAGTCTGGTTGCAACTGACAAGGATTTATTACAAAGGATTTTAAGCAGTCATTCTAAGATCACTGGTGTGAAGTTTAATTTTTAGGTGTGTTTTATTATATTTCTGCACGGCGACAATTAGTGAGTCAGTATCGATATCGATCCAAGACACGAGCTGCTGCAGTTCATTTTCTATTTCGGGAGCAGTTATGGACGTCGTTGTCATTAATTACACAGCCGACCGTAAGGACAAGCTGCTTCAACAGGGACATAAGGTCTTTCTTCTCGCCTGTAGGCATACACTGCAGCTCGACATTTGATGCCAGCATTAGCTGGCTCCATGATTATGTCCAACAAAATTCCCATACAGGTGTTTGCTGGTTTATTGTCTTTTTGAAACCAAAAGTTATTTTGGTAAGTGTTGATATGGCTTTTTATCTTATCAATTTTACCGCAAAGTAAGTTGGTAGTATCTTTGATCGTAGATATTTGTTCCTTTATTTGGAAAAGTGTATTTGTCAAGGGTGAGTTCATTTCGGCCAGACAGTCTCTAATTGTGAGTCGCATATGTTCACGTATAATATAATTCGGATCATATCACGTAGCCTTAATTCGGCAAAGTACTTTTTGAGGCTTCTTACTGAGAGAGATTTTGTACCCTGAGACGAGTAGTTTTTAAACTCTCGGAAAAGGCCGAAGCTTGCACCTTTGGGTTGCTACATTTTTATTTCTTATTAATTGGTTTTAAATTTCTAATTAATTTGTTTTTATATCTTTTTACATAAATAGTTTTTAGTTTTTATGTCATACATTTTAACTTGCCGGTGAAAGTCATTTACTAAAAGTTGTGTCTATTCATATTAGGGTTTTGAAATATCGACCGCAGTTTTATAGGCCAGACGACTAATGAGTGTGCTATGTCTTCTCGAAATCAGGTAGTAAAAAAGCCAATATAATCTCTTTGAGATGTTCTTTGAAAACAGTATATACGCCATATAGTCACTATATATTATGAATTTTATACGCGTATAAAGTATTGTAGTTAATCGTTGTGAATTTTAATTATTAAAACTGTAAGGATCGATATTATAAGCAGGACTTTTGTTATGGAGGACTTTTGTTGACGCCCTTTGCCATATGATATTAATAATAAATAATAATAGTATATTTCCTAGCTCTTAGATATAAAATTAATTGTTTTGTGATTGATATAACTGTACCGTTTTTAAACTTACAATTATTACCGTCGAAGTGAACTGCAGAACATAAAATGACTCTCCTTCTTAAAAATTGTTATATTAAGAGTACTTTCCAGCAAATTGAAAAATAATGCAAATCAAGCATATTGCACAACATTGTTCCACACTTTTTGAATTCACTTTCGCAAAAAAAAGGTAAGCTAATAATATAAATAATATATTTCAATATTATATACGACATAAAATATCTGTTCAATGAAAGTTATAAATTACAACGTAAAACGAGTCTTTTCATTTATTTTATTACTTTGTTTCCTTATATTTATATAGAATTATGAGATAACTGGCCGTATTTCTTAAGAATCTTTATTTATTGCTCTATAAATAACATCTCGTAATAACCATCTTCTAAATATTTTTTCTCATTTTGCTGCTATCATTAATAATGATATCTGTAGCAGATATAAAAGATTTTGATATACCACTAAAGACATTGGTCGTAAAATGTTAATATTTACCATTTTAATTCCATCCCCCGTATTAGGAATGCATATAAAACAATTTTACATATTTTATATAGTGGGTGTTCAATGATATGTAATTATTTGCATATGAATTAACATTACAGTAATTTAGTCCGTAGTTTAGTGGTATAGGCACTATTTGTAAAACATCAGGGCGTGAATTTAAGTCCCTCAAGGAATTTGGCTGTGTAAATTAGATCGGTACGGGCCGATCTCCTTACTATCCGACAAGTAAACAGATTCACGGCTCATATGGGTCGAGAACACCTTTAAGGTTCGTCCACAGAATTTCAACGTCTTAAATATCCTTAAAATTAATTCAACTTAAATAATTGTCTAATCGAATAAAGTATACTTATTTGGTTTGCAAAATCATACCAAATACGTGAATAAATTGGTTATGAGCAAGTTTATTAGTTCAAAGCTATTTACTTTATATTTCTCCTGATTATACTTTAAATATCTGTAAATGTGGCTCCTAAGCCATATTTAGATTTCTTCACATCCGTCCCAATTAAAAACGCTTTCTAATGCCGCATACCATTATAGGCCAGTTTAGAAGTTCAAAGTTATTTACTTTATGCTCCTTCTTTGATTATAATTTAAATATCTGTAAATGTGGTTATTAATATAGATTTGCCGTATTTAGATTTCTTCACATTCGTACCAATCTAAAACACCTAACGCCGCATATTCTTATCCAGCTAAAAAGATAATACTATAGAAAAAAATAGTATAGTTACTTTTTCTACTGGCACAAACGAATTCAAAAAAGTGTGAAACAATGTTGTGCACCCAAAGCAAATCGCATTCAATAAGCTCGAATCGCATTTTCGCATTATTTTATGGGACGCACTCATACTATAACAATTTTTAAGAAGGGCATTCCTTTATTTTTCTGCAGTTTACTTCTACATGTGAAATTACTTTCATACCGGAATAATTGTGAGTTTAAAAACAGTGCAGTTGTATCAGTCACCAAACATTTTTTTTATAATAATTATATGTATTTCAACACCCATTATATAAAATATAAATAATTTTATAATTACATAAATTTATCAAATTGTGTTATATGTATTCCTTATACGGGGGATGGACTTAAATGATAATTATTAACATTTTAGGACCGATTTCTTTAGTGGTATATCAAAATATTTAATATCTACTATCAATATCATTATTTATGATAGCAGCAAAATCAGCAAAATATTTATTAGATCGTTATTTGGAGCTGTTATTTATAGGGCAATAAATAAAGATTCTGAAGAAACACGGCCAGTTTTCTCATAATTCTATATAAATTGAAGGAAACAAGGTAATAAAATAAATGAAAAGACCCATTTTACTCTGTAATTTGTAATTTGCATCGAATAGATATTTTACGACGTACATAATATTTTACTTTTTAAAAGAATTAAACAAATTATTTATATTATTTGCTAAAATCGTTCAGCTTTTGTGCACTCCAAGCATATCGCACTAAATAAGCTACAAACTATAACAATTTTAAGAAGGTCAGTCATTTAATGTTCTGCAGTTCACTTCTACTTACGAAATTACCTTTATACGGAATTATTGTGTGTCTTAAAACAAAACAGCTATATCAGTCATCATTCAATTTATTTCAAATCTTAGGGTTAATATCTAAGAGCTATGTAAAATATTATTCTATAACGTATTTCTTAAATAAATATAGTCCTTATGCTTTATAACGACAAACAATATCAATCACAGCTGTGGTTAATGGTAAACATAATATTCACCGATTATAATCTATTGAATATTTAGGAAAATTCATAACAAAATCTCTCTTTTTCATCGTAAGAAAGCTATATAGATTCATTTTATATAAACTTTAATTTTTCACAAGAACGCGCAAGCAATCATGGGAATAGAAAATTAATAATTTTGAAAGATGTTTTTCCATAGTCATGTGAAACTAATTACCCTTAATTCTATGCACGAGTTTTAACATATTTGATTTTATTTTAAAGCCGAAGGCAGTAATAAACAACTGTAATTCTATCTGAAAGATAATTTTTAACTCTAATACTATCTTAAACAAACAATTTTTACTTTGTGAAGCACATAGTTTTGTGAGCGGCAAGGGAAATCTGGCGTTCATTTCTACAATCGCCAATAGACACGACAACCAAATTGATCCCTATGGACTCAGGGCTATTTTGGTAAGAATCCTGAATATTTGTTTGCTAAAATTTAGTCAGATATTAATATAGTACTGAAATTTCGATTAATATCTGAGAAAAACTTTATAAGTAGTAGTGGTATAAATAATAATTTCGAAGTTACATGTTTTTGCTTCAAAAAATATGATAACAAACCATTTTTAAAAATAAAAATATCTTCTAAAATTATAATAAATTCAGCACACTTACATATTATGAAGTTGGTATTTTTCTTCATTATGAGTAGAAGTATTCTTTTTACCAAAAACATAAGAACTCACAATGTAACAGACATTTTATGTTCCCTTAATATTTAATAAACTGTTCTTTTTAAGAACCAAAAAATTGCTAAATTCAACGAAAAAGTAAATATGAAACATATTGATGTAGAAATCTTTCAAGAAATTAAAAATACTCCTTAGTGAATCGTACTGTATTTTTTTTGTAATCTCAAGAAAACATTTTAGTTGTTAACAACATTATTTATTTTTCGATGCTTTCAACAATATTTTAAAAATTTATTTGAAAATTAATTTTTCTTTCACTTTACATACTTACTACTAGTACTAAAACTAAGACGAGATTTAAACACTGCAACACAGAATAATAACGTTACTTATTAGAAATCCAGAGACCTGACACACGTATATATCGATAACACAATAAGACCCCTCTTATGTTTTCTGGTTTAAAGAGCCAGTCAATCCACCAAAACGTAACCGAGGTTAGAAAGAAGGGACCCCAATGGCCATATAAAAAAATTTAAAACAATACCCTTACTGCAGGTGAACTTCAATCATTCCGCTAGGGCGCTAGACATAATATTTCAGAGTATGGCGCAGTGGCGAATTCAAGAGGCCTTAGTGTCGGAACCGTACTGTTTCTCCGGACGAGAACTGGGCTTAAGATCTTTCCCGCACTGTGGCATTGATTAGGCAGGCCAGGCCCTACCCTGTTATAGTAGCTGGGGGCCTCAACGCCAAGTGATCGGAGTGGGGTTCCCTAATCACAGATGCACGCGGTGAGTGCTAGAAGAATAGCTCCTGGACGTTGGACTGTCAATCCTCAATGCGGGTACAGGGCAGCTCGGTGGTGGATGTATCGTTCGTCAGCCTTGCCTTGGCGCGTCGTGTCGATGCGTGTGATAGTTGGCGAGGAGACATTGTCTGATTACCGATACATCCGGTAAAATCTTCTCTCCGCCTCAGCTGTTTTATCCGCCTCAGGCCGGACTTCGAAGGGAGACGGCCCGAGATGGTGCCTCAGAAAGCTGAACCGTAAGCGTCTGACAAAGGCAACAATCGTGCAATCGTGGCTGTCTGCGCCCTCAAATATTGAAGTAAAAAAGGAGGCCAAAAAGTTCCGGAACACAATGAACCAAATTTACTATACGTCAATGTCTCGGTCTAGAAATTTCCCTCTATAGAGTCTAGTGTACTGCTGAATGCGTAAAGTATGTATCTTTTCTCGTCGCCAGTGTGTCCAATGCTATAGTAGGTGGCACAGGGACACAGACACCTCGAACTTGAATTATATGCCTCTTTCAATTGCCACAAAATGGCAGTGTAAGCGGAAATTAGCCGCGCGATAGCCGCTGCGAGGCAAGAATTGATGAGATCAAGCGGCGCATGGCTATCACTAGGTCTACTGTGGGTCAGCTTGGGTAAATATGGAAATACAGAAATATCACGAAGGCCACTCAAATTAGACTTGTAAGGGCATTGGTATTTCCCGTATTTTTCTACGCGGTAACGTAGATTTTAAGAGAAAGTGAGAAAAGAAAATACAACTACTGGCTACAGTTCCGACATCTTAATCATTCCGGAACTTAGTTTTAAACAACGTCTGTCTTCCATCGTCCAATGTCTCATTCTCACTTTCTTTCGGAATATCACACGACGAGAAAACACGTCTGTGGAGCGGCTCTCAGTGCAGGGTAAAGTTTTAGGCAAAAGAATCAATGGTTCTCTGCATGAATGTACTAGAAAAACTACAGTGCGAGAGAACTGGCGATGGATAAAGCTTGCCACCACCTTTGTCTTGACGACCACGGCCTCTCTTCGAATAGTATCACGACGAAGAAAAAAATGGTTTCGAGAACGCTAGCTGCATTCTCTCATTTCATGTTTTTACTTACCCTTTGGGAGAAAAAAAAAGGTTTCTTGTAGCCAGTTCTGACAAATACATAAAAAAATTATCTCTACTTGTTTTCTGGTCTATGTTACCTACAGACGTATCATCTTTACAATGGAATAAATAAGTAGCTGGCACTGATATTTATAACCTACTCATTTCTTATGTCGACCTATAGTTTCGTTATATAAGTGAGTTTAAAAAATAAGAGCTCTTTTTAAATAAGTACTATTTAAACCCTTTTGATTTTGATATAAAATATTGATGTTTGATTAAAACGCGCAACTATCATAAATAGTATAATGGCAACAAGAACGGCGATAATGTTAAGAATAACCAGTGAGACCCATACTTGCTCTCAGAGATAAAGTGATTTTTCCATGCATTATTGTTATCTTAATGTGGTGTAGTCGAAATTTAAATGTGGTGTAAATGTTGTCTTTTTCCTTGCATCATGGATTATAGTAGTTTGTTTTTAATAACACGATGTACAGTACAAAATCAAAAGCTACTTGCACGTGGTCGAAAAATCAACTTGTTCAGGTATCACCAGAGGCGCAAATTACGCACACTTTTTTTAAAAGCAAAGAAAATCTATTGCTGTCAAAGTATAAACGGGATCATAATTATAAGTCCGTTAAAATGACAAGAAAATATAATACATAAACCACATGCCGAAAAAGCTCAATTTTACTTTTTCCCCATGGTGGTAAACTGTGTTATGATTTGAGTTGAACAAGTCTGTTATACAAAAGATAAAGCCAGATTTCCAAGTATTCTAGTGTTTTTTTGACTTGAGTTAGGAGGCGGACGAAAGTAAAGGAGTTTTTAATAAGACAGTATAGAGATATTGAGTGTTCGAAGAGCAAATATATACTGAATTTACTATCGAAAACTAATGTTTAAATAAATATTTTTCGTTATTCAAACAGAGAAAATTATACATTATTACACTGGACAATAACCATTATAATAAGGCCATCCTTAAGAAAAATCATTATCATGTAATCGAGCCAATAGAAATGAGGTATCTTAAATAACCTTCAGTTATAAGGAAATAACTCGCGTAACCTTCATTTATAAGGAAATTCCAGCTGATCCTTCCCGACAACGCACAGTTTCGTAGTGCAAAACATAACTCGCGTGCAGAATTATTTAGTCATGAGAAGAAATTCTTAAGTGATATCTAATCATCGTTGTTTTATTGATTGAGTACTATATTATTATTATATTTAAATTGTATATCAATAAAGCTCTGATTGCTGCCTGTGGTTATACTGAGAAATGCTAGCATATCACAGAAATACAAGCGCCGACTTGTTTAAGCCTTATGCTTAATACTACGGAGGAGAAGTAAGATAAACATTTATTTCAATAACCGCAATTGTTCAGTTTATCAAAAAAGAAATTCGTTAATTTATTTATAAATCGTACTGTAAATACTTTCTGAACAGTATATAAATAAATACTTCATATCATGTTTTAACGTTTAACTTCATTGCTTAGCCTCTACATATGTTCATTTAAATTCAACTCTCGTACACAAGATTCAATGTTATATACAGCAAGACTTTATTTGCTTTAATATTCTGCTTCGTTAACTATTGAATAAATCTACAACATACAATAAATATTTTGCTTAAAAAGTATTTACTATATTTATGAATAATTGTACATATTTTTTAAAAATCTGCAACATGAAATCAATAATTCTACTTCTAAAATCGAAACAATTAGCAGTACTTATGGTCATATAAAATTTATATGATGCATTTGTCTGTATTTTTTATAGTAAACCAATGGAATATTAAAAAAGCTTTAACAACACTGTGCACTATATTGGTAAAAATGTTAACTGAAGTAAAATATTTGAAAGATAAGTGAAAGAGATAAAATAAAATTTTGAATTGTAGCAGTAATACGTAGAAGCTTGTCTTCAATGCTATTATATAAATCTTACTGTACAAAAATTACATGTCACGTTGTTTGTTCGCAATGAACCCCTAAACTACTGGACCAATTTTAATCAAAATCTGTGTAAGTTTGATCTAACTTGAGTGGGTTATATTTGAATTTTGAGTGGCAATATTTTCATTGCAAATATTTTTTTTACTATATGAAAAAGTAAACCCTCGATATAGATATCAAAAAGATATCATAAAACGTCCCAAGGTATTTTTTACAATAATATTAATTTAGAAATATTTTTGACTACTTAACAAGATGCGCTAGAGAATCTTGTTTTAAGTAACTTAAAAGTTTATTTATGCGCAATGCGCAGTGCGGAAAACTGAATTTTTTTCTCAATCGTTTTTAAATTTGACCTCAAGCCTGTTAAAGCCTCAGCAAAAAAAACTTTTCGAAGTGGCTACCTTTGACTTTTGTACAGGCCTTAATACATGATTTTATTTGTCTGGCCATGAATCTACGGATTTACGCACTATCTCCAAGGGAAATTTCGCCACTGCTTGCCTCAAAGATTTTTTAAAAGACTTAATGCCACTGTATCGTTTAGAGCTAGCCATGTCTTCTAAAATTGACTATAATTTAAAATTAAAAGGGTTGAGGTCAGAACTTGATGAGGGCCCATCTTCAGCTCTTATAAAGTCCAGGACGTTGGTTTTAAGCCAGGCTTGGGTAATTCGTGCCTTGTGACCAGGTGCAGATTTCTGTTAGAAATTCCACAGTATATTTTTAAGGAGTGAATTGATGAGAGGTTTCACAACACAATCTAAGACTGCATCTTGTTAAGCTTTGGCTGAAATTTAAACTACTTTATCACAAAAACGTAGTTCTGTTACTAATTGATAAGACACGCCCCACCAAACCATCACCGACGCAGGATAATGACCACGTTGTACCTTTCCGACTACTTCTTTAGAACTTGGGCGCACACTTCATTAGTTTGCTTTTTGTGTTTTTCAATCTTAAACAATTTTTTCATCGGTAAAGAGGACACTACTGTACCTCTCACCTGTGTTTCACGACAGAAGGCGTTTTGATCGATCTACTTTCTTTAATTGTAAAGATTGATTGAGGGGATATCCCGTTTTATGATACTCGTTCGTATTATAAAACAGGATATGCCTTCAATCAATCTTTCACATACGTTTCTTTATTTTATAATACTCGACAGAGTCCTAGCGGGAATCTTCATTTCTTCCGTTAAGATTTCTTGCATCCTAATGGGGTTTCGACGAATTCTGGTTTAAACAGCATTAACCGCATTTGTTCCAACGGAAGTTCTAACAATCTTTTTTGGTCTTAGACAGAGGAAGTGTTGTTGTATCTCTTGATAGTACGATATACGAACATACGGCTTATACCGTGTTTTGGAAGTGTCTGGAATATGACCGACCATACCCACTTTGTACAAGGCGATCATTGTAATCCTATTTTCTTTAATACCCCATTCCATATTGTAATTTGATAATCAACACAAAAAAATATGTAGAATGGTTCAAAATCGAAAAAAGTGTTTAAATAAATAAACGTGTACCAAAATTCGAAATAAATAACAAGTTGAAAACAGAAAAGTTTTAAGTACCAGTATTTATGGCCAGATTAGTTTCTAAGTTTACTCTCGACTAAATAACATAAGAAATTTCCATTCCGTTAAAAAGTAATTAAGTTGTCCTATGTATTTACAATTTATCACTCGAATAAGTACACGAACTAAAATTATTTTAAAATTTAAGTGACAAATTAATATAGAGCTGATAATTCAATAACCGTTCAAATAGCCCATGTCTGTGAAATCGTGTGTGCAAATGAATTGTTTCATGTTTACTAATTACCATTTAACATCATTTACAGTCTTCATGTCAAAATTGTTACTTATTATCGTACTCATTCGGAACAGTATAATCCGATGGACAATTGAAATTTGCTTATATTAGGTAAAATATTTTTAATTATTGGTGCGTGCAAACTTATATTTTATTGTTCACAACAAAACATAAAATCTATAAACAAAATCAATTTGTGAAAATACTAGTGAGTCGCTTTGATCACATAACCTTAAATTTAATGGAAGATTCATGATTCATGCTTTTTCATTGAAATCTATTCATAACTTGCGGAGATATGTTTATGCGAACACTCCTAATTGTTATTCTTGTTTAAAAAAGAAACAAATGATACGATTTTTCAGTTTTTTTTGGGACTATTTATAAAAATGCTCTGTCATAAAAAATCTCACCGACCTATCAGGGGCACAGACAGCCTGGGGGTTCCGCTGAAGGTGCAAGCAAAGCGAGATGCAGGCCACTCCAAACAACGTATTCGCTGAACATTCATACAAACTCTAGAGCAATTAATTAACAAAGCAAATCCTTGAATATAATAGCGTATATAAGGGGAACGTTTATTATTATGGGTTATATTAAAAGTTTCTTGGTTGCCATTAACAAGTGATATAAACAACTCTGACAGGGACGCGTTCTTCCAAAAATGGCGCTGGTGCCGCAAGTCGCTCGCTTGTCAATCAGCGCTACATTCGATCTTGAATTTCGGAACCAGTAGTGCCTGATCTCACTGATTATGGGCGGAAACTCACGCTACGCGCCAATGTTAACGGAATTTCAAATACCGAATCGAACCAAGATTGAAATTTGAGATTCTTTATATATATATAACAGATGATTTAGATTTAAGAATAACGATATTTTGGTTAGATGTAAGCAATGCTGGCTCATCAAAATGCCTGATAATAAATATATATCCCAAAATCTAATCCATCTTTCAATTTGAGGTTGAGTAAGTCAAATGTCAGTCGTTTTGAATTCAAATTAATGTTCAGGTTTAATTTGGATGAATTTAAAGCCGAACCCGAGTAATTTTTAATTAGGGCTAGGAGATTAGGAGAGAAGATGAGAGAAGATATGGTATTTCTTTTTGATCAGGATTCAGTTTTTGTAAGTCCAAAGATTCAATCCTTGGTCTAAAAAACTGAGCCCTGTGTTAATAAGAAATTTTACAAACAAAAATTACTTGTATGCAAATACAGATTCAAAATTACTTTTTTAATATACATACAACTTTTTTCTTAAACGTTGTATATACGTAACTACTACTAACTAAACTCTGGTTTATTCTTTAAAAGGATGACAAATGAGCAAGAAGATTCACCTAATGTTAAGTGATGACGTCGTGGATAAACACAATATACAAAGAGTTGCAAATGCGTTGTTAGCCTTGAAATTTGAATAAGAAAAAATAGTACAACTTTACGGATTTTATCGCGGTTTATTTTTAAATTTTATCACCCGACGTTTCGAACCCTTTACAGC
>JAOCPS010469680.1:0-11766 GCA_025505425.1 Graphium colonna
CTTCGGCTTCAATATTAATTTTTGTTTCGATCTACGCAGAAACTACTTATTGTGTCTTTAGGTCTTGCAGTGTTGTGTTTATTTCTTAACTTGATTTTATTTATAATTGGATCCCAAGCTGGTGGTAAATAAACCGCGATAAAATCCGTAAATTTGTTTAATTTAAAATGTTTTTTCTTCTTCAGTGGTACACTCTTGACCGAGTGGTCGTAGTCTTATGATGATGCTGGTAGTGTGTCATCATCATGTCTCCCTGTGCACTGTGGCTTAATACGTTTACAAAGTTGGCGCAATATGCGTTCAAAGATTCCGTTAAATACATACATACAGGTGAAGCTAACAAAAACCGGGTAAAATTTGTAATACGGTTTCTATACCAAGTAAATTCTAGTACTTAACTTTTTTAACTAGCACCTACAATGGTGCATATGCACATACAATATAATTTTCGACATTCGACGTATTTATGAACAAAGACTTTGAATAATAAACTGTTATATTATAACGTTTATTGTTAAAAATCGTAGTTTTTGTTCATTAGTGTTACGTCGAAAGTCGTCTTTGACGAGGGCGCTTCAGCGAGGCGCTCGAGCTGCACTATTTAACTCTTTGTTCCTCTCGCTGTTCAAGTTTAAATGGACGTTTTTCACCAGTGCTCAGTTTGCGAGACTACTACGTCTTACTAAATCTGACTACATACAACATTATTGTTTACCTAAGTAAAGTTAATACTAATATTAAATAAGGAACTAAAATCTTCGGATTCTACGACATTTATAGGAATTACAATCGACTCAAACCTTTAGTGGAATCCTAACCTATCGTCTCTCGCAGGTAGACTAAGCTCTGCTGTTTTTGCAGTTAGAAAAGTTAGGCAACTAACTGATGTAGACACTGCACCATTAATTTATTTTAGCTATTTTCACGGTATATTATTTTACGGCATATTACTGTGGGGCAATGCAGGAGATATTAAAACAATTTTTATATAGCAAAAAAGAGCCGTTTGATCGATATATAATCGGAGCGCGGAGTGCGGGATTCCCTGCTACAACTATTTAAGGAAAATAATATACTTACGGTTGCATCCCAGTATATATATTGTAACATTTCATTTGTTAGACAAAAGTTGATTGTTTCGTTAAAAACAGTGATAAACAAAACGTAAATACGAGAAATAAGGACAAACTTATTACGCCAAGCTTTCGCCTGCAAAAGGTTAGCAAATCATTCATGGGACACGGTGTACGGATCTTTAATAGAATTCCACAAACAAAATTAAGCTTAGCTTTCGATAAATTTAAATGTAAAATTAAAAATACACTTTTAAGTAAAACTTATTATAGCATTGCTGAATACTATGATGACACAATTGTGTGGTCATAGTACTGTTGTTATTCTCGTAGGTTTAAGAGCAAATCATTGTATACACAAAATTGTAACCCAACATCATTTTAAAACAGCAACTGCTAAGTTTCTAGCCAGCTCTTCTCAGTAGAATCTGCTTTCTGAGCTTGTGTTAGCTTAAAATGAACTAATCTCTATGTAAAACTTGACCTTTTATAAGAGCGCGCAAACGCCTATGTGAATAAACATATTTTGATTTGATTTGAATAAGCTAACCATGGATCACTCTAGAGGGGTGCGGAAGTAATGCCATTTTAGTCATCAAATGGAAGGCCATACATACAACATTTTTCTTTCAGATCACAAATGGTGACGATTTTATTTTATTATATGTACATAGTATAAAAAAGAAACTGCTGGACCTTTCAACCGTTTCATGAAAATTATATAGGGCCACTTTAATAAGTAATTATGTCCTTTCATATAAAAAAGATTTTTTAAAATTGCTTCATAAAAGAGAATGCCGCCAACTTACATACAAAAAAAACATACAATCGAATTGAGAATCTCCTCCTTTTTTAAGTCGGTTGAAAATGAGGACATAGAACCTCAAACAGAATTATGATCTTGTTATTATTAATCAGAACCATGGTAGTTCAGTTTCCGTGCGCTCGTCTTTAATTGTTTACTTCTAGCAAACCTGAGTTCAAACTTGCTAATTCTGTTATTCCAATTTACCATATTGATACCTTAATTAGCAATCCAGCTAACTTTATTTGAGTTATTTTTATTAGGGGAACCATAAAAAATTGTAATATTTTTCAAACTAAAAAAAACCAATCAAATTCATCATGTTGAGAAGCCAGCAAGGTTTTCAAAAAAATATTTATTCAAAGATTTGCGATAACATACAATTTATATTGTTGCAAATCATGTCTTTGATAACTTCACTATTTTGACAAAAAGTGGAGTTCGCTAGTTTGCATGTTCTGTGGTGAAGGAAACGATTTTCTAAAACATAATGTTTGGATGATATGTGAAGTCGGCCAATGTGCACTGGGACTGCATAATAAACTGTCTTGTACCTTCTGTTTTAAAATATGTTGTACTTTACTTATAATTTGTATATTTACCAGGCATCCCCCACGGGCACATTGCGACCTCGACGAGCACGGGCCCGCTCGGCGGACGAGTCCTGGAAGCACGCGTTGTCTCCTCGAGAGAGCTACGACGACTGGGTCATACACGCCGACGAGATACTCATCGGGCCGCGTATAGGTGACTAATACCATACATGTCGCATGCATACATCATTATGCCTTTCATTGCACCATGCATATTCTGAATAACGCTATTTGCAGCTACAGTTTCACACTCTTAAGATCCGGTACAATAAATATATTTCCTGTTTGTAAGTGATATATTTTATACAAAGGGCAAGCCCATTTTCATATGGCATACCATACCAAGTTGCATCAAGTTCAACCTTTTTTTTTACTGACTGCGCTTGATATATTAACTCCCACAGAAGTTCTTTTTGTAAAGAAAACCCGGGTTTCGGAGATATTTGATAAAATCGAAAAATTCATTCATAGAAAATAGTTAATATTGCATCCTAGATCTCTATGGATAATTGAATTCACGTATGTAACACAAATTTTTGTACCTTTATATTTCAAATTAAATTTCCTGTTCAAAAATCAAACTCATGAAGCAGAATTTTATAAAAAAATTGTAGAAATAAATACTATAGAATTTTCATCTTGATGCAATGAGATTTTTGGTACCACTTTTGGGCATTGTCCTTTCTTTAATTAAAAAAATAAACATTTAATTTTTGATGAGGCCGGCTACAAACGAAAAAGCGTGACTCATTGTCACGTTACGCCGAGTGTGAAAGCGAGAGCACGGAGCGATAGAGAGGCACGATTGGCCTAAGTGTCCATTTTAAGACGTTATCACGTAAAATTATCGTCCTTAAACTTTACAAATAACCAAACAAATTGGTTGCTTGTAAAGTCTACAAGCAACCAATTTGTTTGGTTACTAATATTAATATTTCTTATGCTGGATCACATACTAAAAAATATCAGTATCTGCCCTACAGTGCAAGAAATTACAATCAGTAATTGTGATCATGACAGATACTGAGATTTCACAGCTCTTCTGCTTCTAACCAAATGTTTCATTGTTTGTGCTGCAATTTCATATCCTTCCATTAGCACAGAATGTCAGCATAAAACTCTTAACAAACTTATGTTAATTATAACATAATTATTATGTCAGTGAAATAATATTGATTTTATTCTATAACAATCATAAGTAAAGTTATGTGGAAATCTTAGGAAAGCGGAAAAAATTCTACTCAACTGTTCGTGAAGTTAATGGAACAGAGAAGACAGTAGTTCATTATACTTATACTTTTGTAAAATCTTGCATTTTTGAATGTAAATCAATTCTAGCGAAAGCTGTATGTAAGATGTTCACATGACTTGATATTCGTTTGCAGGTTCTGGAAGCTTTGGAACTGTGTACAAAGCTCATTGGCATGGTCCAGTAGCCGTTAAAACTCTCAATGTGAAGACTCCAACCCCAGCCCAACTACAGGCCTTCAAGAACGAGGTTTGATTCATTTTGTGTTTATAAGGGGTGACTGGTGAGTCTCTAATGATATTTAAAGAGAACACACGGTACTCGGTTGTCATCATAATTATGTAATAAAATTTGGGTCATAATTATTGATTCAATTTTCTAATAAATAAATGAAGCTACCGATCAAGGATACAATCCCAGCAGCCAACATATGGCCAGTTGTTGTAGTCCGTCGACCTAAAGAAGCGACCGCCCGCGTTCTGTTCGCTACGATGTCCATGCATTTCATAATTAATTATTCAACTCCCTATTAAGTTTGCTTGGTAGTCAATTAATATGTATTTTTAATATATGATCCGCGCATATAATGTAATCGAATATTGAAAATGACTCGCCAGTCACTCTGTATATTTTTACAGTTGCTGCAACCGTTGGTGTAACATCAATACTTTGCTTGCATTGACGTAGGCTTGTTTAAAGCTCTTATGAATGTCAAATATAAGCTATAGGTAACTTTTGTTTGACGGTTTACCAATCTAAACGCCTAGATCGGTTTACTAAGGACAATCATCTCTCTAGTTCATATACAATTTTTCAATTTTTTTATTTTTGGAGTGACTCTTACACTTAAATGTCTATTTTCCAAGACATTTAAGAGTGAGAGTCACTCCCATACATTTTTTCGGCTTAAGATATTGTAATGTGTATATATGCGTATCAATAATTCTTTGGATTTATTATATTAGAACAGGTATATATTTGAAATTTTCCTTACCTTACTAATTTGTGTTTTTTTCAGGTGGCGGTACTACGCAAGACGCGGCACTGCAACATCCTTCTCTTCATGGGTTGCGTATCGAAGCCTTCCTTAGCCATAGTGACTCAGTGGTGCGAAGGCTCGTCTTTATATCAGCATCTCCATGTGTTGGAAACGCCTTTGCAGATGTTATTCCTGATCGATGTCGCCCGACAGACCGCGCAGGGAATGGATTATTTGCACGCAAAGAATATTATACACAGGTGTGTGAAAATTATATATATATACTATCTAATTCATCAAACATCCTGTCTGCTGATATATTATATTTTATAATTTGTTATAAAAGTTATGAGATTATTACTACTAATAAAAACTGGAACTTAAAATAAAATTGTACCAAAAATATGCACGGATTTACTGAAAATCCTATTTAAATACCATGAAATATTGCATAAATAAAATAAAGGACAATGCCCAAAAACCGTACCAAAAAGTCTCATGCATAGTAAAAATTTATTTGCATAGTTTTTTACTACATTAAAGTCCATAATTATAATTTTGGAAATGGGTATTAAATTTTAAGTATAAAAGTATGAAATTTGCCTTTCACAGTTTAGAGAATTGGTCATAGATATGTAGAATGCAAAAAAAAACTATTTTCTATGAATAAATTTTCATTGTCCATTGATTAAATGGGCATTGTTTTTTATATGTGTTCACCATTTCTGTACGTCAAAAGAAATGAGTTTTGCGAAATGTCTGATTTTATTACCGTATTCATTTATTTAAGATTTATTTCAGGGATCTAAAATCGAATAACATATTCTTGAGGGATGACGGGTCCGTAAAAATCGGTGATTTCGGTCTAGCGACGGCGAAAGTAAGGTGGTCAGGTGAGTACAGCTTTTTCTTTATATATGAAAAAGTAAAGTAACAACTAACAATCTAGGTGTGCAGGTTTCTTCAAAATTCAATAAATCATTCAATTGATCATACTAAAGTTCACATTTCAAAATGCAGGGAAGATATTAGTTGTGAGAATATAAATTTTAAAAACATTATCAAATTGCATGTCTAAAAAAGACTATAGAGTGTTATAATAAATACATACAATTTCCGTTGTAAATTATTTGATTGCATTTAGTAAACGAAAGCTTTGTATTACTAGTTGGTCCCTACTTCCCGTTTTTAGTTGTAATGATGCATTTTTACCGTCCGACTACCGTCGTTTTAAGCACTTATCGCCTAAACTTCTCTTTTTCATCAGAATCATCGCAAGCGGGCGGCGTTCAGTGGCAGCAGCCTACCGGTTCGATCCTGTGGATGGCGCCCGAGGTGATCCGCATGGAGGAGCCTGTCCCATACACTTTCCGCTCGGATGTGTACGCATATGGCGTTGTCCTATACGAACTGATGGCGGGAGAATTGCCCTACTCGCACCTCAATAATAAGGACCAGGTAAGACCTTTGTTCAGTTACCTACACATGCACATAAACACTTGCAAGTACGCAGCACGAACCAATTGAAAAACTGAGTACTTTACTCTAGGCATATATTTAGGTTTGTTGTGTGGTTTAATGATCTATTTACATGCATATCAATAATAAAGACCAGGTGATGGAGCTTGCATAGTGTTTACTCAAGATAAAGCTTGTTAACAGCCTTCATTGCCAAGAACACACAGGTGCACTCACATGCATACATGTTTGAATGAAATAAACAAAGAAATATGTATACTCTACAAGTCATACTTTTTGATTTGTTTGTTGGTTGGTTATTCTATTCATATCACAATAATAATTATTAGGTCATAAAGCTAATTGATTATTTGTTATAAATCTATTATAATATATATGTAACTCTTACTTATCGAATTTGCTAAGGTGAATCTGTGAACACACACGCGCACACGTGTGTTCACAGATTCGAAAATGGAGAATATACTATAAGTCATCTTTTGTTTCTTTATTTTTGGGTATTCTATTCCCATGTCAAAATCATATTTGAACTAAGTAATGAAGCTTTTATAATTCTTACTCACACATATGTCTTAATAACATGGTTTCATTACGATTTCAAAATATAAAAAAATACCAAAAGTATTTCCCCTGTTGAATTAATTTCTTGTTAGCATCCAATAAGAACTGATAATATGATATATCTACAGGTCTCGTTTTAAGGAAACGGTAATTCAACTGATTTTAAGTGATAATTTTCGTTAAAGAATAATTTTGGCAATAAAAGAAAGGTTACTTTAGTAACTATTTATACAATTTAAATGTCAAACTAAGGTAACATTCAAGAGTTAAGTGCAAAATATTAGACAATTCTATCCAAATATATCCAGATCCTAAAAAACGGAGGTTAAATAACAATTTTAACCAAAAAACATCCATCCCAGATCCTATGGATGGTTGGTCGTGGCCTGTTACGACCCGAAGCGCGTCGCCTACGAGCCGACGCGCCCCAAGCACTCAAACGTCTCCTAGAGGACTGCATAAAATTCGACCGGGAACAGAGACCGTTGTTCAGACAGATACTAGCTTCACTCGAGTGCATGCTCCGAGCGTTGCCGAAGATCACCCGAAGCGCCTCCGAGCCGAGTGTCAGCAGACAACTTCACGCCTCTGACGATTATCTGAGTTATACCTGTGCCTCACCGAAGACACCAGTGAATTTCCAGTTCAATGCAGATACTAGTTTTCCAGCTTTCTATGGGTGAGTTGTTTTTTTTATGGAAAGGAAGAGAAACGAGCAGACAGTTCACCTGATAGTAAGCGATCCCTTTGCCCATGGAGACACGCAATATCCGGAGAATCGCGATTGCAGATAGGTTTATTGATAAGGAATAGATCAGGACTAAGGATTTGAAGGGAAAAAGAGTCAGAAAAGGAAAGGGTAGAAGATCATTAGTCTATGATATGATAAAGCTGTGTTACAGGCTACAGCATCTTCCCCTCATTATTATTAAGTAAACAAATACAAGAAGCTTAAATGAATATACTTAATATTACAATCACAATTTTGTTATTAAATTACAGTAATATAATAAAAGTTAATAAATAATAGGTAATAATAAAAGTGTTTATAATGTAATGTTTATAATAATAACTTCTCAATAATTTAGCACAAATTATTGTTTTTTTTTATTGCATTAAATACTAAAAAGTAATCTTCTCAAGGTTGAAAATAACTCCTTTTAAATGGTCATAGGGCATAAAAATAATTTAATATGGTGCAAGAGTTCAGAGTAAGATACCAATAGGAATGTATTGAAGAAGTATTCTTCCAGGACTAACATCTAATTTATTAACATATATGTATTTTAACCGTTTGTTACTTCATGGTTTCAGGATCCCAGTGCCGAACCAGCGACATCCCTAGGGCCCGCCACAAGGCCTCCGATCCCGCACCCGCTTATCACCTGCCAACCAACTGGCAATGTGGGCAACACATATTCAAACAAACAAACAGACATCAGAACACTACGATAGCAACTCTGGCATCAATTTAATACAGTTGGCAAAGGAAGAACCAAAAAGTTTCTGTGCCAATTGGCTAAAATTTTATTTGTATGGTGAACGGCTGGCAGCACCGTATTATCGGGCAAACAACTGGCAACTCAGTCATCACAAAAATTATCAAATTAGTATTTGGATTGTTGAGCCACTTTTATGAGAATTCTCAAATAGCATGAGGCATGTTTTGGTTGGGAAGTCACATAGTATTTCCATGGCAAACAGTTGAAGATTGTGCTGAAAGAATGTTATAACAGCAACTGGTAATATGCCAAGAAGAAGATGCATAGCAATAAAATATGAATCACCATACATCTCAATACAATGTCTTATGGCAATTTGCATGTCACCAAGCTCTAATAACTTAAAAATTGAACCGTTGCACTCTATTGATGGTCATAAAACAGCTTAGTTGGCAATCATCAGGACATAACATGTTTTGAGCGCCTTCCTACTGTGGTATTCAACCTGAAAGCCTAGCCCAATATATCGACCATAGAAATCTCTTCCTTTATTTGAATTATGTAAACAACTTGCGGGATAACTGGTGTCAATTGAAAGAAAGCGAACACTGATTTGCAATTGTGATTTAAAGACACTCTGTTACTTATTAAGGGTTAAGTGATCTTCTATGCTAAATGAATGCTTTGTGGAGCTGTAAATATTAGAGTTAGAAGTTTTGAACACGATTTGTGTGTGTGTGATTGATTGATTAATGGTTATATATGATTTGGAGAAGAAATTGTTTGCATTAACAAAAGCTAGGTCCACACTATCATTTTTTTTTTGGATCACAAGAAATATAGCAGTTATATTTTGCCTGGTCTGAAGGCTACAAGCATATACATAGATTCCTAGAAATTGTCTGTCATTGGCTTTTCATTCTTAACTATATAACAACTAAAACTTGCTGGCAGTCTATACCAACTCCGTTTTATGTGAACACATTCTCATTAAAAAATATATATTTTTTTAAATACTGCATTTCAAAGAAAATATGGAGCGTTTTAAGAAATCAAATAAAAGACCAGTGTTTAAGGCGTTAATTGGGAATCTTGTTAGGATATTGTCAATATTCATACTAATGTTTATGACAATGATTTTGAAATATATTTAATAAATAAACGATTCCAAATTTGGCATTAAAAATATAATAGGATTTTTTTTGCACCGGGATTATTTATTTTACAACACCTACACTTTGTTTAATCAAAGAAACTTGTAACAAATTTTTAACAGCGACTTGAAAACAATGAATATGGAAGCAGGAACGCGCGTATAGATGATTCAGATTATAATAATGTATTTGAAAGTATTATTTATGTAATGTATGGTCCGAGCGCAACCGGGCGCCGCGGCAATGCGTAATTTATTGATAACGTTTGTAAATAATATAATGTAATTAATTACCTACATGTGTATAATATAGATAGTTTTAACGCGTAACTACCGATTCTAAGGGATACAATAAATTATTGTTTCGATTTAAGGATGTATTTTATTTCAACCTGTCGGAAAAAAAAACATTGTCTTTTATGTTCAAATAACCAACAAGAGATCTTGGGTACTTGTGAAATTAAATTAAAGCTAAATTTAATTTAATTTTTTAAGAAAACAAGTTTATTTTCACAGAAAATTACAAAAAACGACTTCAAACATTAAAAATTGTACTTTCGAAACATAGTTTCTCCATTATTTTGATTTTAAAAACAAACTATTAATCCGATTTTTATAAAAAAACCATTGTGGAAGTGTACTCTATCAGATAAAAAAATATTTTTTCAAACCTGTTCATAAATTACGGAGATATGTGCGAGCGTTCCTAATTTTTATTTGAAAAACAAACTAATAAACCGATTTTTTTTAAACTTTGTATGACTATTTATGAAGAATTCTCATATATGAAAAAAATATTTTTTGATTTTTTTAAATGAAGGAGAAACGCAAAAACATACAAAATTAATTTTGTTATGTTAATTTAAAAGAAAAATTACTGAACCAATTTTTCTGAAAATATTATGGGGGCATTCTGGAAGAATAGCCTATAAAATTAAAAAATAATTTTTAAAATCGGATCATAAATAACGGAGATATGCGCGAAGGTACGTAAAACAAAAACATTCGAATTGAGAATCTTTCTCTTTTTTTGAATTCGGTTAAAAACATTTTTTTTCATACAATTTAAACAACAGTTACAGACAGAATTTTTTATATAATTACAATTCTATAAGACTGTTTAATTAGCAATATAATATTGCTAATTAAACAGTCTTATAGAATTGTATACAATGGATTTCCGCAAAGTAACGCCTGATTCTATTAATTATTTTATATAATTGACATCAACCAAAAGAAACATTGATTGCAAAATATTTACTGAACCATTTTTTATGAACATTGTATAGGATCAATCTAAAAGCGAAATAATATAGTTATGAGGTGGTCCCACATAATTTTTTTGATAATCGGTCCAATTTTTTTTTTAAATTTAAAATAAAGGAAAAATTGTTTTACGAACTTTTGTTTCTAAGACGTTTGAAGTCTGTTTTCAATAAAAACAATTATTATTTTAATTAATCCTAAATATTTCATGCTACATATACCGGGCGACATAAACGCAAGCATGCATAAAGTATGGCCATAGGTAGCATATAGAATAATTATATGATTAATACAATTGTAAAAGTAAACAAATTACCTGCCACTGACTTTGATAATAGTTTTCTACGCTATTTACGCCCTAGGCGTCTTTTTCTTTTTAATTAAATATTTAAAAATTAATATAAAAAAAGAGCAATTTAAATAAAAACAGACCAAGTGCGAACCACACAAAGGGTTCTGTAACACCTTACGATATAAAATTCGGGCCTCATTTTTTAGCTGATTTCGAAAAAGAGGGGTTTACACATTTGATTATTCTTTTTATGTATGTGACTCGATTTCTCCTCCGATTATAAAAATTATTTATTTATTTGAAATGATGTATTTTCGAGGTGTAGGTACGCATAAAATTTTATAAACGCCGGTATTATAATTTCTGATTTTAAATCAAAATAACTGTCGTAAAAGTTCACTTTAAGGCATTTAAAGTCGGTTCCGTAACTTTTTGTGTAACAATATTTGTTATTTAATTTTCTATATGCAAATATCAAGCGACTAACTATTACAGATCATGACAGACCGACGGACAACGGAGACTTAGTTATAAGGTTCTATTAATTGTACTTTAACATTAAAGGTTATTATAATATTAATGATTACTTAAATGATACCACATCCTGGTAATGAACTGCTTGATCCAGGCTTTTCAAGTTAAATTAAAAACATCTTAAAATATATTATTAAAAATAGTATTAGGTTAGTGGCTTTCTTTGAGCTGGCGGTAGATTTTTATGACAATATAATATTGCTTCTATGTAAAATAAAGATATTTTGATTTTGACATAAACCTGATTTACACAGATAAAAGTAAAGTTTCCGTGGTGTAGCGGTTATCACATCTGCCTAACACGCAGAAGGCCCCCGGTTCGATCCCGGGCGGAAACATA
>JAOCPS010469900.1:0-11766 GCA_025505425.1 Graphium colonna
CACTTACCATCAGGTGAACCGTCAGCTCGTTTGTCTTCCTTTCCATAAAAAAAAAAAAAAAGAAAAAAAAAGGATTTCATAGATGGGGATCACATACGAGTATAAAGAATAAATATAATATTGAAAGTAAATATTTATTAACTACTCAGTAATGTTAATCGCAAGTTGAGTAATTATTTACGAAAGCCATTAATACTAGGCTTCCCTTATTTGTGCTAAAAGTTTGCCTTGGAGTAGCTCTAGTCTTTCATTATTCTAATTTTCATATTAGAAGAGAGAGTAATTTTGAAATATACTGCATGAAGTCTAGTGTTTAGGAAGTATATAAAGTAATCCATACGATTATCATAATTCTGGAGTGTTTGTCTGTTCGGTAGAACGCGCTTATCTCAGGAACTACAGATCCGAATTAAAAATTCTCTTAGTGTTGTACAGCCCATTCATCGAGGAGCAGAGCACTCATGAAAAGTGTTGGAAAAACGGATAATATTACGCGAGGCTGTAATAAGCTTTTCTAAATAACTTCCGGATCGAACATCATAAAATAAATGTTGCACACATTTCGTCCAAGAGATATAAGGGACAATTAAAATAAAGGCAATTATTTTGTAATTTTAAAGATAATTCAAAAATATCCCTTAAATCAATAAACATACTACATAAGGATAATCAGAGTTTACTAAAAATATCAGTGCCTATTTTCGGAAAGTTATTTTTGCTTGTATTGACTAGACAACCAAGATGGCGTCGCCTTGTCGCGAATGGAGCCTTAATGGGTTCAAACGAAAATATTCCATTAAGGGTTGGACAGCCGATACGTATTGAATTTGCTTTCTAGTATATTGATATTTTATTCTTTGTATTTTTATGCTATAGTTAGTTATGGTAGCCTAGTACCTGTACTGAGATTCAAGATTTTTATTTCTTCTTCTCCTTCCTTCTTCTTCTTACCGTAAGTCCCGTCTTATAAACGAGTTTGCTTTCCTGCTTCTCTTTCTCCACTTCGCTCTATCTTGGACATCTATCTTCATTATGTCGTTCATGACTACGCTCAACCATCGTAGGCCTTTCGCTTCGACATTACTTTACTTATTATATGTTTATTTCGATTGTAACTAGATAATTTAAGTGAATACTTTACTAGTTCTATTTAATTCATGGTTTCATTGTATTAAGTGTGTCAATTTTTTTTATGGAGAAGGAGGCAAACAATCAGCTCACCAGATGGTAAATGATCACCGCTGCCCAAGGACTCACGCAACATTAAAGTAGTTACAAGGGCGTTGCCGGCCTTTAAGTAGGAATATGCTCCCTTCTTGAAAGTACCTTAGTTTTAATGGAAAGGATAGGATAGGGTCGTAATTAAGGATGTACAGGGGAAAGGAGTGGGAAAAGAAAAAGGTAGGAATGGCCATCCGGCAACCCCAAATTCAGGCATATTTTATTTTATGTTGACTTTATAAAGGGCTGTGGTACTTCCCCAGACAAGCGCCGTCGTAAATATGCAGCAAATGCTGTGAAAAGATGTTATGCTCTAAACTGTAATATATCAAATATAATCAATTAATATTATTATTTAAAATGTAACGAAACATTCAGTATTTTTACTATTGTCTGGTCATTTAAACATTAAAGACGTAAAATATCAAGAACGAAGAATTACTAAAGCTTCGTTCACACTTAACATCGGTCTGCGTTCATTCATTCGTCATTCACTGAACGAATGACAAGTGCAACGAAAGATAGAAAGTTCGTGTTCCATCTTGTATAGTGTTGGGAAATAGAAGTACCATAAACAGGTTTTACAATTTATTATAATTATAAGTTAATATTTTTGAGAAAACACTAGTATATTTAGGATAGGATAACATCTTTCATCCATCATGATTTCGATTGATAAATTATATTATTACATTTGCATTCAATATATTAATTAAAACTAAATACGAAAAATCCAAAGCACTAAAGGCCACAGGTTTTTAATTCGAATGCTTATATATTTATGCACGTTAGCGCATATCTCCGCCACATGCGCGATGTCTCATATT
Organism: Graphium colonna; assembly: GCA_025505425.1. Lineage (NCBI taxonomy): Eukaryota > Metazoa > Arthropoda > Insecta > Lepidoptera > Papilionidae > Graphium > Graphium colonna. The sequence continues at coordinate 2,049 of JAOCPS010469900.1, forward strand.
TTTTTTAAAAAAATCAGTTCATTAGTTAAGTATAATTTTTTAAGTAAAAATAAGAAAAATTAGGAATGTTCGCACATATCTGCGCAAGTTATGAACTTGCGCAGATGCAAGTTATGAACTGATTTGATTTTTTTTTCATCTAACAGGGTGCACTTCCGCAATAGACCAAGAGAATTTTTATAAAAATCGGTTTATTATTTTGTTTTTAAAATCAAAATAAGGGAGAAGATATGTTTTGAAAGTACACCTTTGAGTCGTTTGAAGTCGGGTTTTGTAATTTTCTGTGAAAATAAACTTTTAATAGATGCAAAGATCATTAAGTGGGAATTGTTATTCGTACTTAATGATTAAAGAAGGATAATCATACGTCTTCTATTGATAAATTATATTATTACGTTGTCATTCAATATTTTAATATAGTAATACAAAAAAATCTACAAAACACGCTTTTTTTAAAATAATTACTTTAAATTTTGCGCGAAAATTTTTCGTGAAAATTCCTCCCAAAACTTGTCAGAGGGGATGACGTCACGGCTTACGTTTTTTGCCCTACCAAGAGCAATCAAGATGACCGTCTCGCAAAGTGCTTGTCAACGCAAGGAGGTCTAAGTGCTGCCCGGAAAGTTATTCCCAGTTGTCGCATATTTACGGTGAAAATTTTCTCTTTTGAAAATATTGAAAGTCCAAAAAGGTGATGTCAAGTAAAAGTTGCTATGAGAACATTCTAGAAGGCGATCAAATTTTCAAAATTTTTTTGGAAACTAGATTATATTTACTATGTAAAGTCGGCATAAAATAAAGTATGCATGACTTTTGGGAAGGCCGGACGGCCATGTCTACCCTTTTCTTTTCCTATTCCTATCCCCTCCTAATCCTTAATCCCGACTCAATCCTATCCAATAAACCTATTCTATCCAATATCCCAGGTTGACAACACACTCGCAAGTCTTTGAATGTTGCGAGTGTCTATGGGCGACGGGATCGCTTACCATCTGGTGAACCATCTACTCGTTTGTCTTTCCATAAAAAAAACTACTCCAGAAGTTCTTTGCGTACAGGTTTAGAAAATATTTGATAAAATGGGAAAATCGATTCATCAAAAATAATTTCTTATGCATTCTACATCTCTATGGCAGATTGTGCGTCATGTAGGTAAAGCAAAATTCATACGTTTATACTTTAAATAATATTTCTCGGTTAAAAATCGAATATGTTAAGCATAATATCGTATAGAATTATGGAAATAATTACTATATCATTTTGATCTTGATTCTTGGGCTACTACTTTTGGGCATTGTCCTTTTATATTTACACGTATTCATTTTTTATTTAATGTTCTGATCAATATAAGTAAATTATTTAAAATTATGTAATAAGTAAATTATTTAATTTTTGTTTCCTTCAGGAACATGAAATTACAGTCTAAATATTGAATTAATATTGACAAAAATGACCATACACAAAAGAGCTTGAATACGTCACAGCCGTCGGTCATATTTGAAGAAAACTACACTACTATAGAACTCTGTTTTTAAACCAACCCTTATGTTGAATTTAGAATAAGTTCAAAAAAGAATCGTTCCCCTCCTTTCATAGAATCGATAGGTTATATTTGGAGAAAATCTAAACAGTTATTTTACAGACTTGAGTATTTTATAAAAATCTCAATTTTGAATTTCGAATAAGTTAAGAAAAGAATTGTGTAGAAGTGAGTGAAAGAAATAAACAGCATCGTATATAGAATTCGCTTTTAAAACCATATCTTAATTTTATGTTTGGAACATGTTGAAAAAAAAATATTCCTTTGCATAGAAGTAAGCTTAATAACTACCGGTCCTATAGTTGTATTTGTCGAGAAAGGATTTAGGCCATATAACATCACGATATGGCCAATAGGAGCGGAGCATCAACAAAAAATGTAAAGACAGAAAATTTACGCGGGTTAAACCGCTGAGACCAGTCAATTATTTATATTGAAGAAAGGGTAAAGATAATCGTATATGGAGTTCGATTTTTAAACCAAATCTTTATTTTGAATTTGGAATAAGTTTAAAAAAAGAACCGTTCCCCTCCTCCGCATAGCAGTATAAAACAGAAGTAGCGCCCGCACGGATCGCGCCCCGCGCGCCAATAAACGCCTTTACGACGCGACGGCAGCGCGCCGCGATATCTCGCACGATTTATTTTTATTCCGCTTCTCAACCAGCCAGTATTCGAAGTAAGGTAAAACGCACACTGGAGGACTTGACATAATATATTTTTTAATATAACTTGTACTATTATTAGCAAACTTTAAAACAAAGAATGGGGTTAGAAGTTTGACTGTATGTATATTATTTATGTATGTTTACAATTTCTATGCCAATAATAAATATAAATATATATAAATTTTTTTTTTACTTTAAAGGGTATATCGATAATCGTGCTGTACAGTAGAAGAATTTTAGAGTAGTTTAGTAAATATTTTTATAAAAAAATATTTTTCTGAAATTACGTATTAAGCAAAAAAGTCATTACTGTGCCAGTTTTAATGAAATATACATATTTAAAAGCATAAAAATTATTATATCTCTGAACAATAAATTGTTATACAGTTGCAGTGTACGTTGCGCCTTATACCGAATGGCGCGGCGGCCGTGCTAATTGGCGGGTGATTCGGGCGGGAAGCGACTGATCGAGTTCACGCTATATTTTTTGTGTTCTTATTTTGAATCCCCTTTTTTCGTTTTTCAGTATATACTACGATGGAGTAAAAAATGACGGACGCATAATGAGAATAATAGTTATATATATTTCTTTTCAATTAATTAAAATAATAGTAAACTGTCAAATGTCAAGTCAAATTAGTGATCTAAATTCAACGAGTTAAAATATTTTTTCACAGCCAAAAGAGTGAAATTATTTGTATTAATAAAATCAACTAATTTATTTCATCAATATTCAAATCTAAAACCTTAAGTATTAATTTAACCTAAAATAATTGGTGTGTTTTGATAAGTGAGCAGAATATTATAAAATAGTCAAATCATTCGAGTGAACTAAGCCTAGCTAACTAAGCAAAAGATTCAAATCATTTGAGCAAATCTGCAGCTTAGATATTCAAGTAATTTTCAACAGACTTTAAAAAAGGAAGAAGTTCTCAATTCTATTGTTTGTTTTTTTAACTCTTTTTTGTATGTATGTCAGCGTTAGTCTTTTTATTTAAAAGGACATAGTTGCTAGGTAAATACATATTGTTTTAATGAAAATCTGTCCCTGTTGGACCGATTTAGAACCAAAACAAATGACAAATTTGTTTTACGACCGTTCGCTTATAAGGTACGCTGTTTTCTATAGAAAATAATTATTCTAAAGATTATATGCAGCTAAGATTCTGATCATTTTTGTGAACTACAGTTGGCAGCCCTAGCGTAATCGCCGGGGCCATTAGTCCGCCGGGCCACTCGCAGCCCACACCCGGATAAGCATCGCCGATGATGCCCCGTTTCGTCGCCGCGTGTTTTATGCGCGCCTGGTACTCTTTGTTGGCTCTCGCCGAGATTTTCCGTTTCTCTTTTGCTTTTTTTTCACTTCACTGGACGGTATTTGGTTTTTTCATTCTTAAATGAAGATTGAGTAGATTAGAATTGAACTTTTTGCCTTCATGATTTACATGATCTAAAATTAAATGGTGCGGTATGTACATGATCAAATTCACATAAAAAAAATATGATAATGGTTGAATTAAGGACTTAGTAATTCATCATCAGCAGTATTGTTTAAAATATTAAATAAATACTATTAATTTATTCATAATATTATTAAATGGTAAAGTATAAAATACACTATATATTTACGCGTTATAATACCATATTTCTGTTTGAGAATACAACTTACTATATTTATATTCTTACGGTTAAAAGAATGTACGAACTATATCACGCTTGGCTAATTAAAATTATTACGTAGGCATGTTGCCAAAATTGAACTATATTAGTGATTAATTATGCTGTAACTTATGTTACCTGATTTACGGATGTTATATTATAAATTAGTATCAACTTGAAGACAATGAAAGTATATAATTTTTATTATATATTTAAAATGTAAGTATATAAATGTGTACTAGGGATGGAAAAAATGTATTTCTCCAAAGTAGCTAGTATCTGCAAAAACGTGTCTAAAATATAGCATTTTTAATGTAAGCTGAGCCATCTGTTGTTAACAGGCGATAGTTAAGTGCAGGCTGTCCTTGATCCTGTTTGGTTATTTTAATTTTGCACTTAAAAATATTGAACTTACAGCGCTTTTTTATTATTGGTCGGGGATTAAGCAGTTAAATAACATTTTTTTTATATTTATATTTGGGAGATAATAATTTGTTCATATATTATTTTTGGGTAATATTTGTAGATCTTTTTATTGTTGGCGGCAACTTGTTAAAATGTTATGATGTAAGCCACTATTTTTAAAAAGTAAACTTGTGCATAACACTAAGTAGTACATTATCTTCTTTGAAATACTTATTTTTATTATTTTAGAATATTAATTTTTTTAACAGGATTCTGCTTCTTAGGGTTGCCGACCATACTGTTATGAACGGTTTTATACATTTTACTGATTTATAAAAAAGTATACAAATACTGTTTTGTAACCAGAGCTTAGCAAATGATTTTAATAAAAACGAGCTGTTGAAATTACTTCATACTATTTAAATTGTGGAGAGGCCTATGATTATTTTAAAAATGATAATAAATCGTTAAACTGTAAAAGAAGCCAAAATTTTTTTTAAAGGTCATTTTATTTTTCCGGGAGTAATATACTTGATTTCTCGTACAAAAAGTTAGGAACCCTAATTCGGCCTCCGTTCTCTGGTGGGGCTTTTCCGATTTGCGGTGTTTCTTAATTAATTTCAAGCTGACGGTATGCAGGATTGACAAGTTACACCAGGACATCAAACACCTCAGTCCTACCCGTGACCATGAACGCTGTTAAGGGTTCGAAACGTGGGGTGATAAAATTTAAATTAAATTACGATAAACTGTTTAATACATAATGTCGAATATTCGCATAACTTTCAGATATAATATGTCTAAAGATGTATTTTTTTATTTATTTTTGTAAATTAAAATTACAAAGATCGTGAACAACAAGATTATTATGAAGTTTTTATATTAAGTCATCGCTTTTAAATATTAATAATTATATTATAAATGTCTAAGAATCTTTTTTTTGAGCGAGATGTTTTAATTTAGACACAACTAGCCTATCTACTTGACACGCGCTGCATTCCACTCCCAATTTGCATTCCTTATCGGACCCCAACTAAGACTACGGCAGTCGCTTTGTATGCGGTGTCTTTGATTCTTGAAAAAATAGGACAAGTCTGTATAAATAGTAACAGTAAAGTAACAGCCTATTTTTTTAAATTATCCCACTGCTGGGCTGAGGCCTTCTCAAAGAGGGTATAGTCCACCACGCGGCCGTAGTGCGGATTGGCAAACTTCACATTTCTTAGAAATATTATTGTTTAGATATGCAGGTTTTCTCACGATGTTTTCCTTCACCGCTCGTGGTAAATAAGCACTTAAAATTGCAATTAGAAAATTAGCAATTTCATTGGTGCCGGCACCGGGGTTCGAACTCAGATTCGCCTCGTGTAAACAGGCGAGCGCTCGGGCACTGAGCTGCCACGGCTCTATTCCTTTTTCTGTAAAAATATTAACAGTAAAACATCAGTGAAATAACAAGCATACGGTGGAATCTAAACTACTGCACTCTTAAACCAAGTTTTGGTGATATACGAGTAGAATACGCTATGACAAAATAAATATGAAAGTTTGTACCCTCACGAGCAAAACTATTGCATCACTTTGCATTTTTTCGTCTGCACCTAATATCTTTGTACATTATTATTAAGAAATTTGTACCTAACCGATGATGCCCATTGCGGGATTCCCCAGGATTTATGGTACCCCCTGGGGTAAATTCTCTTTTTTTACCACTGTCATTTGGAGGGAGGGGGAGGCGGATGGGCAACCGGCCACCTGCATTGACCAGTCTAATGCAGGAGTTCTCAAGGAAGAAGCTCCTACTTCACGCCTGTGTCCTGTGAGGCCCGGTTCGAACCGTGCCTATGGCAGCAGCTATAGCTACTGCTAGTTCTACCATCATAAAAGGAGCTAAAGTAAGCTTTCAGGAGAAACTTTACAAAAATATGCATAGAAAAGAAGGCCAATAAACTTATATAAAAGATACCGAAGCAACTACTCGGGACACAAAATACCCTACTGGATGTAAAACCATTAGAGATCCGAATGGCAAATTGTTGTACAAAGATCAATATGTTTTAAAATATTGGTACAAACATTGAAAATAGTTACTTAGTCCAAAATTGGATTTCATACAAATTCTACCAGTGGAAAATAATATGTAGTACACATTATTTGCCTCTGGTAGATTATGTTGTTTGGGTATATACCTCCTACACGGCCAAACGTGGTAAAGTTAATTTTGTGATGAATGTCCAAAAAGAAAGCTATAGGGCATGACAGTATTCCAGTAGAATCTTGGAAATATTTAGGCGTAAAAGGTGCGTACCAATTTCCTTAACAGTGTGATGTTCTCTTGTTAAATGAGATTGAGTACCATAGTTCCAAACTATAAGGGAAACGAAGCAAGCACGAATATACCAATAAGCCATACAATGAATTTTGCAGAACTGCCTAAGATCTATGTGTATCAAAATATCACTATGGCTTCGTACCCGGCTTATCGAATGTACTAGATCCGATATTAGCTCTAAATTACTGAAGATTATTGCGCAAAATTTCTTGTTTGGTGTTATAAAGAAATAAAAAAACTACGAAGATTTAAGTTTAACGTTAGATATTATACATATTAAAATGGAAACATCGCGTCAGAATAAATAAGAAATAGAAACTATTAGAAGAATAGGAAAGAAAAATGAAAAAGTTAGGCGAGTGATTGTAACAATCACAAATACAAGTAGAAAACTCGAATTTCTTCGCAAGAATACCTTAGAAAATACAAGTATTTACATTAAGGAGGATCATTTCTCTGAAGTGTTAAAAAACAGAAAGAGCTACAGGACGAAATTAGGAGAGAGCGTGAGTCTGGTAAAAGGATTGCTCTACGGTGCGATAAAATAATCATGTTTAAGCCATCGATATCAAAACACCAAACTTAGAAAAAAAATAAAAGAATTTCATCTGAGTCACCACATGAAATTGAGAGAAGGAAAATAAGCAATAAGGAAGAATAAGGAAAACAAATTTCAAAGAAAAATAAGTCACAGAAATATTATGTTTCTTGCTTCGATCTCAATTTATTGCCCTACACATCAGACGTCAACAAGTGATGCTCACAATATCTAAATAAATACAAAAAAAACTAAGTAATTTAACCCCACCTCTTCCAAGCCTGCTGGATGCTGGTTACCGTGAAGGAGTTAGACCAAAACTCCCTAAGTTTACAATATATAAGAATGTAGTCACAAAATAAAATGCACAATCTCAAATAATTTATGCATCATATTAAAATGTGAAAACTTTACTAAAGGATAGCAGAATTATGAAACTAAGTCATGCAACTAAATTTGTTAAGATGGATATCAAGGGCGTGAGGAAAACAAGAAAAGTAAGAGAAAGCATCTATAAATATAATTCTTGCGCGCGCAACATACGCGGGCGATTTTACACGTGGTTGTCTTAGCGTTAATGTTTTCGTGCGACAAAAAATGACGTCAAATATGTTGAAATGTACTTACTGCAATATTGTTATCTCAGAACTGTTAGCTTTTGTGAAGAATAAGGTTGACGTCATGGACGAAGAAAGCATTATTCGCCTATGTATAACTGCGTTTTCTTCTGAAGAAGTCGTGTAGGCAAAAAAACTACTTTTCAAGACTGTTACCTCCACAAACAAGAAGATAAAACGTAGAAAAGAGGAAAAAACTCAGCGCGATATGGAGGATATTATCTGTGTCATCAAAAAGACGGATCCAGTGTTAATGCCTACATTTGTTGCAAAAGACCTGCAGAGATTACCGCCAGTCACTTTCGATCATATAGATGCGACAAGGATGCTAAAAGATATTATAACATTAATGAATGAAGTGTCTTGCATTAGAGATCAATATGTTACAAAAGAAATGTTGGAGGAAAAAGTTCCATATTTGGAGGTTGGATGATCTCATTTTTAGTAGGCAAGGGAGCGCTCGTTTATAAAACAGCTGTTTCAATGTAAATAGTGAACCGATGGGCATGACTCGTGACCGAGTAGTCGTTAAATACAAATGGTAACGTCAGAGAGGGCGGTAAATGCAATGCGTCTTTCATACTCACCCGCAATAGCTCTGTTCCTTTTATACAAACTAATGAGCGCCGCAGTGGTGGAGAATCATCTGCTGAGGGCGTGGAGGCCACTACCGCGGTTTTAAATAGTGGAAATCACAGTGCAAAATGCAACTCTGTTAATACTTGTTCTAGGCCCAAATCAACTCTGAATATCGATGCATGTAGTACCGAAGTGGCCTCTGAAGGTAAACAGATGTCGGATATTGTTCGGAGCGGTGGTCAATGGAAAGCAGAAACTCGAAAGGAAGATTGAATTTTGATTCAGGAAAAGAGGTTAAGAAGTCGATTTATAGGCAAAAGGAGAGGCTGACATCCACTCAAAGTGTGCTTTCAAAGCGGCGGACATAAAAATTACTTTTTATATATAGAACATTGATAAAAAGGAGGCTTCTAAAGAGGATATAAGCAATTATATGAAGAATAAAACAAATGCAAAAAAATTTTTTAAGGAATAAAAATTAAAGAAAATAGGGAATACGCGGGATATAAATTTTTACTTCCTTAACAGAAATTACCCATTTTCATAGATGAAAACCTTTTGCTTACCGTGGTCTCGTTTAGAAGGTTTTATACATTTCATAGGTCTCAAAATAATAATAGAGGTGAAGACAGACAGAATACTGAAGCATTTTAATAAAAATAATAACATGCATGAGTCAACTCTGAATTATTTTTGCACTAAATTAATTACATATCACTGCAATTCTTTGAAAAGATCAACAGAGTGTATTCAAACCTTATGGAAATAAGCAGATGTTATTGTCCTGCTGGAGACATGGCTGCTGCCACACGAGATTCCTATCCTTGGAAATATTGATAGGAATTTCGGTTTCGTTGGCACGTCGATGGTGGACGTTTCCGCTGAAATACCGCGTGGTCGACTGTGTGACTGTGGTCGTTGTGGCGAGAAAACGTGTTTTACCGTGTTTCTGTAGTGAAATGTAATAATCCTCGCATTTGTGCGATAAAAGTGATTGTTACTAATCGTTCCGCTCTTACATTTTGTGTGTATACGCCAACGGAATCGGTTGACAATTTATTAGGCTTTAGCCAATGTATGAGTGAGATCATAGCTATTGTAGAAATCGAAAATATAGAATCAATATTTATTTTAGGGGATTTCTCTCAGGTTGACAACGCACTCGCAACTCTCCGGATGTTGTGTTAGTCTATGGGCGACGGGATTGCTTACCATCAGGTGAAACGTCTGCTCGTTTGTCTTCCTTTTCATAAAAAAAATTAACGCGCATCCAGGTAAAGTGTTTGGTAATGAGATAAATAATTATTGTTTAGATGGAGATTGGATATGTGCCGATATAGCAGTATTAGGGGAGAAATCCGATACCTATACATTTATTAGT
>JAOCPS010470011.1:0-11766 GCA_025505425.1 Graphium colonna
TACCATTTTCCCCTTGATCGAAGCAAGTGAAGATACCATCGTTTTGAAAATTATTGAATCATTTGATCTAATAAGGCGAAGCGTTTTAAAAAATGTGCAGATTTATCAGTAACTATGTAAGCGGGTCAATAATTAAGCGATGCAGTCATTAAAAATGCGCGTTAAAGTTTTTAGAGATTGTAGAGCATACCAACTTTTCACAGCTTTTGATGGACTTCTACGGCCGTGCTCGCCCGGGTAAGTACCACCGCCCTGATAAAGTCGGCACAAAATTAAATATGCATGACTTTTGGGGATGCTGGATGGCCATGTCTACCCTTTTCTATTCCTATACCTATCTTTTTCAAATACTTAATCCTGACCCCATTCTATCCAATAAACCTATTATATCCGATGTCCCAGGTTGACAACGAACTCGCAACTCTCCGGATGTTGCGTTCGTCTATGGGCGTCGGAATCACTTACCATCAGGTGAACCGTCTGCTTGTTTATTTTACTTTTAATAAAAAAAAGAAAAAAAAGCAGTGGGTTCAGAAGGATCCTCACTCATTAATGTTATCGTCTGTGAATTTATTACACTTTCGATTTACGTGAGAACGGTTTTCATTTCTTCATATGTACTCGTATGCACCTGTATTGTGAACCTATGGATTAAAAAATATGATTTTTAAATGTCTTTACAAAAATTTCAAAATTTCCTCCGAAGTGCAGACTTTGAGGTGGATTAAATTTCCAAGTAATGCGATTTGCGGATAATTCATCTGAGAAACATTTATTTTATTCATCAGAATTTAAAAACGTGTAATAAAGCATTTTTGGCACATAAAAAGGTCCTGGCGTTGTCAAAATACTTGGTCGAAACTGATCTACAGCGTGCGAGAAATCATTTAAAAAAAAGAACATGTGCTCCGATCACTTGTTAATTCAACGTGTACTGCGCGTACTACCAAACAAACAAAAATTGCAAAGATAAGCTTTGATTTAGCAAACTTCGCGTTTTCTAAACGAAATGATAGAGATAGGTCCTGCATAATCGTAAGCGGTTTGGTTTCATTTACGCGGCAAGCGGACAAATTTCTCATGAGTAGTAAATTAGGTTTTGGTTCAACCGTAAATGAGAAGTTACACTTATACATATATAACCGAGCGATCAATATTGCGACCTGAAAGGATCCAGCATTTTTGTCGCAGAATGGCTATTAATGTAATAGGTTCTTTGTGACAGTTTTTGCGATGATAATACGAAATTAATAATTCTATGATGCGATCTTTGAGTGGTAAAAATATGGGATGTTATTGGTTATAGGACAGGTCCGTTTTAAACAGTCTGCCTCCAAGTCGAAAAATTCCGTCAGCATGTAGAGGCACGAGCCGTTGTAATGCATGGTTACAGCGATCGTTTTAATTAAGATTTTGAATTATTTCATGGAAATATAATGCTTGTAAGGCTTTTAATAATTTTAATTCTGCGTCGTAAATGAATGTCATTAGCAGTGAAATAATTAGAGCAAGGTAGTATTTTGATAAAGCGACAAATATTGACTGCAGTGCGAAGGAGCACTAACCAAGAGGATACGCGAGTTGCAAGATCTAACAGCGGGTTAGTAACTTCACTTAAGTCACGGGTAGAGAAAAAAATTTCTTTAACACTAATAATTCACAGTCAACCTTAGTCAGTTCTATGGATGTGATTGGCCATTCAGTAGGACCGTTAAACCACACCTGGTGATTGATTAATTGAGCGGGTGATAATCCAGGAGATAAGCAATGACTGGGATTTTGAGATTCCGAAACATGCCAATAACAGTCAGCGGGAATTATAGAAACAATTTTTGTAATGCGGATAGTGATAAATGTTTTGAATCTATGCGGCGAAGCAGTAATCCATTGTTAAGCTATCATGGATTTAGTGAAACAATATATTTGATCAACGGAATGACGTTTTCCATAAGCATCATTTACGTGGCGGACTAATTTTGCCATGAGCAAACATGCGCAAGCTTCTAATGGAGCAATTGAAATAGTTTTAAGCGGAGCTGCCTTAGATTTAGCACAAACTAGGCGCGTGACAGGGAAAGAGTCTGAGTTCGTCTGCGTTTGCACATAAACTACCGCCCCGTAACCCTTTTCACTAGCATCAGAAAAAGACACTATAGATAATTTTGAATGATTTTCAACGCCTAGGTGACGTTTAAAGCGTAGTTGTTGGATGCAAGGTAGTTCGTGTTTAAAATTTTGCCAGATACGAATAATATGTGTCGGCGGTTGCTCATGACAGTCCGGCTTCAATAATTAAAGTTATTGAAAAATGAATTTAGCGTATAAGATAACTAGAGCTATATATGTCCAAAAACATCATATTGACGCGCGATTAGAGATAAAATATTGCGTTTTGTGGCAGAACGATATTCTATGTTCATGGTTAACATAAATGCGTCGTAACTAGGTGGCTACTATATGTCTTCATGTTCGCGTCAGGCTTATCAAAATTAATGTTAGCCGTATGTCGGTCAGCGATTGGAAGAGATTTAATAAACTCAAGAGAGTTGCTGGGCCACTTAATAAGCTTAAAGCCCCCGGTCTTGAGCAACTCGTGGACTACATTTGGTTAAGCATTCAGACAACGACGGGATGGAATAACATCAATGTTAGTGTTGTTCTTGACCACGACCGACGTGAGCAGAAGCGTGAGCGTTAATCTGAGCATAACTGTCGCAGCACTCGAATGGCAAGGTATGGACTGCTACGAAGGCCATAACAAACTCGGTTAAATTGGTATGTGTCCAGCGGTAAAATGTGGTCGAATTTATATATGAATTTTTGGAATTTGCGATCGTCCTCAATAACTAAAATCTGTTAATACGTATGGTTGATATCAAATGTAAACGCGATTGGGTAAAGGCGAAAATCTAAAAGTATTTCAAAAAGATTTTTTTGTAGAATATCACCAGCGTATAAAATATCGTTTAGCGAAAGATTTGAATTTGAAGAATATTTTTCGTTCAAGGTTTTAGAACTTCCGTCCATCACCATACGCCATCTTGTAGTTGTTTTATCTAATCTGGCAATTGTATGATGTGGTATATAATAACCAGTGCGAGATAAATCATTTTTGATATTGGAAATGTATTTCTTTTATATATTCACTTATTATAGCGCTGTACTCCTTTCGCAGGGACTGTGACGCTATTAGTTTGCGTTAAAGATACATAAAGCATTTTTAGCGGTTGCATAAAAATTGCCAAGAGTGGATGTGGGATTGCAGGCGAAAGGTAATGCTACAAAAGAATCCACTAGAACGGCGGAAAAAGTTAATTTTGAAACTCTGTTCATTTTCAAAGCAACTCGGGGCGCCTTGCAACTCCTCGGGTTGCCAAAATTTTTGCATAATGTTATCCAAGCGCGGTTCCTCTATTGAAGTACAGAGTCAAATATGAGGGCGGGTATTATCGACGATAACAGTGTTATCTTTGACCGAGTCGGTAACGGAATAAATATAAGCGAGTGTAATTGGACCGGTCCCGATTACGGTATAACCAAAAATGGCTTTTGAAAGCCGTTGGCATACGTGGCAGTCCAGTGGCGCAGCCTGATAATAATATGTCGTGCGGACCACCAATCAGTATATCAGAAGGCCCTGAAAACTTATCATCTTCCTTCCACATCCACCTTCACCGAAGGCAGGTTGTCCGTGATGCGGTCGATAATGAAGGCGTTTATCAAGGTAAAATTGTCGTTTATACGCGTTAATAAAGTTGCGGAAACTGCTCCCTTTATTTGGTTCGACGCAATACCTACACCCTTAACTATGGTATTATGCACTTTATGACGTTTTAAATTTAATTTAGTACAACATTGCGATGTTACAAAATTACTTCGCGAGGCGAAATATATTAAGGCACGTACTATATGTCGCTTACCGTTTGCATCGGGCGCATAGACTTGTACTGTTCCTAGTAAGCACGTGGTATCAGTAAGCAGCAAAACATCACGCATATTGCTAAGCGATACGTCCTGATGTGACGCGTTTTATTGTGTGTTGGACGCACCAGTGCGAGTCGCGCCGTAGCCGTTAAGTGCGGGCGGAGACCGCGGTATTAAAGGATTAAAATTCAAACATTTGATTAAATAGGCGGAGGCCATGCAACGTTAATCGTTATATTTATCGACCAGCGTCTGCCAAATAAGAGCGTAGTTTTCAGCGTTCGGAACAATTCCTTTGCATACTGCGAGCGCGCAACCAGACAATTTATTTATTAAATACTGAATCCGTTCATGATCTGTCAAGTCTTGATTCTCATGAAAAGTACGCTTAAAAGATCCAAAAAATCTTTTGCTAGACATTGGGTCACCATCAAACATCAAATTTAGTTCAGGAGTAGTTATAAATTTACGTTGCCGTAAAACATGAGAAACTGATGTCTCGACTCAAACTTACTGCAGTTCATATCCTCGAACGCGTTTATACACTGATAACGGTATACAATAGGTTGATAATTAATTCGGTAACATTTTACTTTTTTACTATTTCGTTAAATTCATTATGTAAGCGATCTAATGAAATCATTCCTGACAAAAATAAATCCTTCTCAGAATCATTAATAATATTTTGCGAGCGATTATATAACTCTTGCATTCGGTTTAATATAGCATCCCGTTTGCTAATTAAAACTAGACAATCGATATCTGCTGAGCTAAGCGATTCAGCATCCTTAAATACTACCTTGTCTTTAGGACATTTTTGCACAAAACTGATGAACAAGACAAACTATAAAGTGTCTGAATTATAGTAATGACTGTAACACAAATCGTTCGTTGCGCACTATATTACACAAAACATATAAACATTCGAATTGAGAACTATTCTCCCTTTTCGAAGTCGGTTAAAACAAATGCGGGTATGAGCTGTATTTTGTAAGCGGAGCGCGGCAATAATGCGATAAGTTGCCTTTTCTTTCACTTGTTCAACAAAAGAAAAAATGTAACCGAACTTTAAAGAAATGATTTATATTATAACATATGTGTATAAAGCGGAGAAATATGTAATATTTTGTTGTATAGGTGGGCGGAGCGAGCAATATTTTGCAAAATATGAAAATGCGGCCACAATAATGCGAAGGATCGGGTTCATTTAAACCAAAACTGTGCAGGATGTAGGATTGAAGTACCAAGTAAGTGGATCCGACTCGAAGACCAAATATTGTGTTTACGCGGCGACCTAAAAATAAGGATCGATCGCATCAACACATGGTGGGCGAATTATTGGGCATGTGGCCGCATTATAGGGGGGCGCATGGGGTGAAATCTTAGAAAGGCGTGGGAACAATAATTGGACTGACCTGTCCAATCTGCGTTCACACTAGGCTGCGATCTTCCAATAACGGTTTACAAACTGAGGTTCTGACTTATTTTCCAACTAACGTTGGGGGTAAAATATAAGTACCACTGGCTTATTGGCGCGAAAACAGTCAATCATATAATATATGGGGGGTCTGGTCAGGTCATAGTCCAGAAGTGTTGAATAACTGATTACCTTTCGACATTGTACGGAATAATTAGTTATTTTGCAATTTTATTCTCTATTGAAGAGTATTAAAAATTATTCAGCTTCGTTTCATTAAAACTATTCTATGTGTGATTAGAATTGATTTTCATTAATGAATAATTTTGCTTTTCAGATCTGTTTATGACCGTGTTAAACGCTGATTTTAACAGATTTTATTACAATACTTAATAACTATTATAAAGTAGCTGTTTTTGGTTGTTTCCGCATGCAAATTATTTTTTTTTTGCAAGGAACTAGGACCCTGTTTCTAAAATAGAAATACTGTAATATATTTTCCATATCATCTATCGAGCTAATCCCATACATCAGCCCACACAAAATCAGTTTTGCCGTTTGAAGATAAGCCCACTTAAACAGATGGACAGACAAAAATTGGCTATTTGTTTATTAGAACCGTAGTATATTTATATGTATTAAAAGAATGTTGACATAAAAAAGACATGTTTTTCTAATTCATATGTACATTTTTAAGTGCATATAAAAATCGTTTTGTCACACTTATGATAATTATTCCAAAATTTACCGAGCGAAGTCGAGAGTAACAGTATGTATTATTAGTTAGGAGAATAATGTAATTTTAATTTTTTGCGGTAGTGAGTCTATGCATAGTTTAAAACTAATAACATACAAGCAAAAACTGTGGTATGTGCCAGAGATTAAGACTTTAGATTAAGAATCATATTACCAAGTTTTACAGTTTAAGTACCCGGTAAAGTAATATCCCCAAATTATCCTCAATACGCGACTAAACAGTTTTTGAGTACAAAAATCGTTCCAGTATACTGAGTTGTAAATGTTGTTTTAGATTATTATGTTTAAGAAAATAAGAGTGATTTCTTGATTTCGTACTTTAAGCATATGCATGTTTATTCGTAGCTTAAAACTATTAAATTTTGTAAATGTATATTCGTACTATTTCGTATTTATTTTACAGTAAAATTTAAAGAGATCGTTAACCACCCATTGTTTCTAGTAAGAAACGTAAATATTTTGTACGAACATCGATGTCATTGCAAAATCTTCTCTAAAACACTCAATATTTTTTCCGCTGAGTTTATGATATGCAAATTCGCTAATTTGAGAAAACAGCCATTAGTTTGCAATGTTTACGGACAAACATATACAACTCGTTTAAAACAAAAAAAAACAGATGCATTATTTACTGATCGAAGATACAAAAGTAAAACCGAGATTTTAACTGATAATACTCTTCGACATAGAGTAATATTAGTCAGAATGTAAAGTTCTGTGAAAATAACACGATTATTTTCACAGAAACACACACACACTTTTTTTATTTATAAACAAACTATTAAGCTTATTTTTCTGGAAAAATATGGGACCATTTCGAAAATATACTCTTTCAGACAAAGAAAAAGAATGTTTGAAATAGGTTCATAAAATCAAAGATACCCGTACCTAAGGATGGAAATATCCGTATTGAGAACATCCTTCTTTTTTGAAGTTAGTTAAAAGTACGTTCTAAAAGTTTCTTTTGTTTTATATGAATTTTCTGCTTAGGTTCAATAATGTTTATTATTAAAATTAAAAAAACGCAAATTATTCAAAGTCGCGTTTCTTTTAAAATAATAAGCAATCACTCTCCTCACTTTTTTGCGAGAGAGCGTGAAAGTTAAGTTTCGCATACACGTAACAGTACAGTTATGTATATAAACGGACAACGTAATTTAAGAAAAAAATTCTAGTATATATTTCGTGAGAGTGAAAAACATATAGTACTTACGTATATTTAATTGTATAGTTGTATACAATTTGCGTAGTATAATTAAGTTTTCGTGCGAGCTATTTATGTTGCGTTTGAAGGAAACAATTTTAATAATTGGAATAGATATATTATTTACACGTATATTAGTGATAAAAGAATTAGACGGTAGTCTAAAAACTTTTTCCAATGACGATGTTTTTTTTAAATTATAATTTATCTATTACCGGATTCATATCATACTGATTCATTTCTTTTATCAAGTATGTTTGAAACAAACTATTTCTTGTTGGTCTTACTTTTCATGAAATATTTTAATTTTTACTGTATTGAAATTGTAAAAAAAACTTAAAATAAGCTAATGATTACTTTTAGATTTTTAATAATTTTAATCCTGGTAATTTTTTTATTAAAATTTTTGTTATTACCTTTATTCGAAGAAGCTATGAATCCGATGTCTTCAAACAGTATATGGATACGAGGCCGTTTCGCCATTCAGTTCAGCGCTTTCAGCATCGAACCGCTCCTCTCTGACGCCGCTGGAGTCCATTGGTTCTCACTTGGATTCCGTACCGAAGGGTCGGTTGTCACCGCGCTATGGGCAAGTGATGCAACCACTATCGCCTTTCTTACCAATGGTACGTTCAACATGATTCCACTTAGACAGCAAGTTTACAAAAATGTCATATAGGGAATATTTTTTATAAAAGTTCGGTGTGCGCTTGATTTTCGAATTGCCTATTTCAAAAATGGTAACAAAAATATGTTTGAAAAACTATTGAATTATTTTATTACGCGTGCATAATGTAAAAATACTGCACAAAAGTATAACAATGATAATATTTTTTTCACGTCCCAGCCAGATGAGAAAAAAGCTATTTATCTCCCACATAATAATAATTAATAGAAGATTGCCGTATTATAAGTATTTGCCGGAAGCCGTGCTCGAAAATGACCGCACCAGGCTATTGGGACCGGCCCATTATCACGTATAGGGCGATACTGGCGAACAAGCCTGATATCGTGTTGATGGACCGGGCACAGTCAAGGGTATTATTGGTCGCCATAACGATCGATGTATATTTGTATTTTATAAAATACTATTTAATATGTTTAGACGTCCCAGCCAGACGACAAAAATATTTTTATAGCCTAAATAATAATAATAATTACAAAGCAACGGTGCCGGTTCTGGGCGTCTCCCATTAATAGGCATAAGGCAGAGAGCGCATAAGACCGCTACCTGGGGGCCTCCGGGGCGCTGGACGCGGCAGCATGCGATCCGCCAGACAAACACGAGGTGCTGCACGACCACCTGGCAGCACCTCGCATCCATCATCCCCATTAGCTGGCTTTGTGTCGGCAGGGCCCTCATGGACCCAGCAATCGGCACCCCTCACTGGTAGAGTACGTCGCATGCGATGGACAAGGAATATGAACAATGAACCTTTAACCGTCGCGGAACCTGGAACACCGAGTTCGGTACATCATCCGTTCCAAAATATTCGATGATGCCGAACTCGAACGACTAAGAATTGAGGTCATTCCGGCGCCATCTGAGGATGCTGCAGTTGAGGGTGTAGCGGCGTCTGTGGACCCTTATGGGGGTGAAAACGCAGATGCTGCCGTTAATGCACCAGCTGTGGTAGAATCGGACGACGTGAGAGTGGACTCCCAAGAATTACGAGCTCGTAAGGCAAATGAGGAGCATATTGGAATAGGCGATTTTAGAAACACGCAGGATGCCTCTCAAAGATCGCCCACGTCTCCACCGCATATCCCTAAGCAAGCAAAGTCGCGTTGTCAAGGGGGCTCTCAACCCGATACTGGCAACCTATTTGGAAGCCAGCCGGGACCTATGAGATACGAACTCAATCCTCTTTGGCGCCGCATTAGCAGTTTGCCGCATAGTTGGCGCCAAATTCCCCATCACTGTTTGTGCCTGATGACATACCCAGATACCGGTATGTTTCAGCTTCAGAAAGGGTCTTTATGTTGACGGGTATTGAAATATCAATGCCCTCGTTATGTGTCACTTTACCTTTTGCCACATGGAGAACACTTATCCGTCCCCAACTCCATTCCGATAGAAGTGGTAAAATTACAAGTGATTTTTAACATTTCTTACAGATTAGAGCGATCGGAAGCGAATAACTTGAGGTCATCCATGTAAAAAGGTGGGTCACTTTTGTCCCTCCTCTCCGAAGCTGAAATCCTCTCCCTGATTCCTCCAGCAGTGTGCTAAAGGGGTTCAAGGAGAGGCAAAACCATAATAGGCTCAAACAATTGCCCTGGAAGATTCCCCTACGTATCGTTATACAGTCTTCCGCAGCCGCCATCCGCTCGCCCAGATGACATAGGATCGTGCTCCATTGCCCCATACATAGCCCGAGGAAGTCTCTCACTGCACTATCGATCTTGTAAAGCTCGAGGAATAGCCATGAAGTTGCCATGAGTTGAACGCCTTTCTATAGTCAACCCAGGCGGCAGAGAAGGTCCGACGGTTCAGTTTAACCAATATGCCAATAACTGCGTCGATGAGGAGTGGTTCCTTTTCCCACGTCCACCGCCCCGATACCGACTCTGAGCGCGCGAGATGACCCGATTGGTGATCAAATGTCGGGTTATCTTCGCGCTCTAAATGGATGTCAGTGTCTTGTAGGTGGTGGTTAGACACGTGATGGGGCGGTACTTACTCGGGTCTGTGGTGACCTGTTCTTTAGGAACCAAATGAGTGACCCCAGTTGTGAAGAGGCTCGGGAGCGACTTTTGATCGAGGTTTTAATTAGCCCATCAAGGCCCGGCCTTTTCCAGTTAGGAGCCCTGCGGACCGCATCAGCTACGTCGTCTGGTGTTATGACGACGGGATCCATGGGTGCAATAGCTGCACACTCACTCGCCATGACATTTGTACAAGTGCCCTCTTTGTGTTGAACGGGCTCTGACCACAGGCGGCGCCAAAAGGCGACGGTGTCGGCCTGGTTAGGTCCTTGGCCCGTACCACATTTTCCCTGCCGCTCCAAGCATTTGTAGAGCCTTTTCTGGTCACTCTGAAAAAGACGATTCTGGTTGAATCACTTTGACCCCTCGGTATACCGCCGGATCCGCTTTTCCCAAGCTGCGATTTTTTGCTTCAGGTCATCGATACGCTCCGTCAGTTTCCGATCTATATGCGGCTGGGACAAGGTGACGTTAGTCCCAGCAAATGCCATACTGACAGTGCGCACGATCCTCGGTCTTCTGTTACCTGGTCTGAAGCATAGGAGGTCATTTTAACCTGTTAGCTGCTATACATATTTTTGTACATTACCACTACGTTAATGAGAAGGTCAAGTGCGAATCGGATTCGCACACAAAGCGTGCCCTACCACCCTGACTTAAATATACAGTAGATTGAGATTAAACAAAGAACGCCAAACCCACGTTCAGGGATTCCGTATATTTTAGAAAAAAAATCAAACTCATTTTAATAAAATAATTCTCTGTGTAATACTTTTAAATAGATACAGCCCTGTCACAGAGGACAGCAGGCCCTATAGTAGAGCCGCGTCAACATCCTTTGAAAATCGAAATCCAAAAACAAACCCTCTTACTGAAAAAAAAGCAAAGCATATTTTAGGAAACGCGCTTGGTATTATTATTGATAAAACTCCATGTGCTTTATTTTTCCAGGAGAAGTAACAAGTCATTAAAAAGTCAGTTTTCTATAGCACAAGGCCGTATTAAATAAATGAATTTATGTTATAACTCAAAAGTGAAAACAATGGAGTTAAATAATTTAAAAAAAAATAGTTTTTTTATACGTAAAATGTTGATTTCAAATATTCAAATTTTACTTTGTTTTTTTTTTAATAACTCTGTTAAAAATATAATCTCGTTGCGGAGTTGTAGGTTATCGCAAGTCTGACCTTATTTTAGGGAATTAATATAGGTTTTGTTCCTTATATTACGTAATTCTCAATATTTTGTTTGCTTAAATCCTAATCTACTACTACGAGTACTAATCTGTGAAAAATCATATTTAATATACGCAACAAAAATACTTTTTAACAAATTACAATATGTTTATCGTAAACCCTTACATTTTAACATTATAATTAAATTTATTACATACCTTATGTAACCATCATCAATATCATTAGTTGTGTAATGACAAAAAGAATATATACTATATTATTGTGAAATAAATAAAAACTATATGTCCACTATAAATACAAGCTCTCTATCTTTTATTTATCTCTAGCTGTACGAACTCATTATTACAAGCTCCTTCTGACCATATTAAACGTCGTGCCTCTCGAATAATTTACGAATAAACACTTTTAGTTCGGCTTTATATCTAGGCTCTACAGAGTAACGTTGCGTCTCTTTTGTCCATTACCGCATTTACCATGGGGAGGATTTTCTTTTTTTATGGAAAGGAAGACAAACGAGCAGACGGTTCACCTGATGGTAAGTGATCCCGTCGCCCATGGAC
>JAOCPS010470122.1:0-11766 GCA_025505425.1 Graphium colonna
TTTATAATTTTTTGTGTATCTATGTGTTAAGTTTATGATAAATAAATTATTTTTATATCCGATTAGTACAGTTACCCAAGTCTTAACAGATTTAAATCCTTTGTGATTTCTTTTCCATCCAAAGTTTGCCTAGAAGAGATTGCTCTGAGAAATAAGGCCGCCTATTTTACTACCTAATTTTTACATCTTTTTTTATATGTAATATGTTTTGTATTTCTTGGTGTGTACAATAAAGTATATTCTATTTTATTCTATCTACGATTGAATGTTCAAAGAATCCTATAAAATAAAAAGTCCTCCTGACCGAATTACGGTCAAAGTGGCCTATCTGCTTTGAAATCAGGAAACTGCGTAGGACGTACTTTAATTCACAAGTGTACGCGCATACCAAGGAGCACTCTCTGTTTCTTTACTCCCATAACTCTATGAGTCAGATATACGACACGACCAGAGAGAGATCAGGTCCAGGACTTACTTCATATATGAGCATGAGACGCATGACCAACTTTTTTGTCAAGCAATCAGGTGACCTGCCCGCATAGCTCTAGCTTTCAGATCTCGGAACTAAAGAATTGACTATTTTATATTACTACTATTATCGACTCTTTAGATTTGAATATTTTAAAATAAAATATACAATTTTTGTCCCTAATTTAATGAAATAGCCTTCAGATAAGAATTTTGATCACAACTCGTTTTACCTTTGAATATATTATAGAAAGTTCTAATTTCCTAGTTTATAAGACTTGTAAGTGGGCATCACTGTTAACCATAATTGTGTGACAAGGAGTCAATTCATATCAGCGCTACTTCATACGTTCTCAAAATTAGTTATAATGAACCTGCGTCTAATATGGTTACGTTATTACATCGGACTAACGTTAAATATATTTTGCGCCAAATAGGTAGAGCCTAAATAAGGAATCATCTACACTGTCATGGCGTGTTAATTGATACCATTAACAGCTGAATTTTTTTGTCAGTCTCCGATGTGTTAGTTTTAAACAGGCTACTGGAAAATAACCATGTGTTCTTAATTTGACATTAAAAGCAGAGCGTCAGACCGGCTGATGATTTCAAATGAAAAACTATTATATCTATTAACGTGATGTAAATGGTAACGTTGTAATTGATTCCCAACTTTTTTCATAAACAAAATATTTGGAAAAGTTTTGAAAGGAAAGATATTTAAGTCAACACAACAAATATTTTAAGTCTTTTGAATGGCATACAAACAGATGTAAACTTCTTAAAATTGGCTAGTAGTAATGATTTTAAGGATTTTTTTAACCATGTACTCGTAAATATAATAATATAATACTATACACTTAGCTGCATAAATATTTAATGCTTTTATAGTATTGTTTCTTTGCATCTTTTGTTCCAATTGCAGAACGCTGTTTGTTTCAATCTATGAAGATTCGCTGGAACAAGCTTTGTAATTTGAAAGGACTATGCCCATTTTTATATGGCATACCGTTCCAAGTTGCATCAAGTTCAAACGTTATGGAGACAAGACTTATTACTTTAACTTTTTTTTTGTTAACAATTCGGAAATATTTCATAAAATCAAAATTTGTTTTCTTTGTCAAAAAAATTGCGTTTTACATCTCTATGATCAATTGTGTCAACGTCATGTAGGTAAACCAATATTCATATTTTTATAATTTAAATTAAGTTCCCTGTTTAAAGTCAAATGCAAGTAGCTTAGTATCGAAATAAATAATGGAAATAATTTTGATCTTGATGCATGAGACATTTTGTATCGCTTTTGGTATTTTCCTTACATCCTACTTACTTACGGGAAGGTTGAGTTGATGGGAAGCTAAGTGTTTATATTCGTGCGAAACAGCACGGATCAATTCGTAGTATGTTATTTTCACTTCTAAACTTAATACATCATTTATTATAACGGTTTACGGGTAGATCATTTGATTTTAATTTCTGTCAACTTATCCAAATTAGATAACTTAATAATTGCTTTATGTATATAAAATAATAATTTTTAAATTTAATATTCTTAGTTTTAAATAAAAGAAAATTGGATGAAAATATTTCCGATCACTAGCCGTTTAATGTCCGTGTCAGTATTGATTACTGGTGGAGTATATCATTTTAAACAATGTCTTATTGAATTTTGCAAATTGCGGTCGAGTATATGAATAATTGATTTAATCATGCTGCCCGTAATGGGTTAAATAAATTGGAACCGTTAATTTATTACGATCATAATTGTGACCCAAAAAACTTTAAGTTCATTCGTATTTTCAAAACGAGTTTTGTGTCTAAACTCTACTATTTAACCAAAAAATAGTATATACTGGTCATACAAGCAATCTGATTAATAAGTTTTTCTTCCCAATACTTCCTTTTCTGTTACAGATATTTTATGGGTATTTTTTTTATTAATTTGTTAACTTTAATTTTAGTTAATTAAACCACACTTATACAAATAAATAAATTGAACACTGAACAAGCGGGATGAGAGGTTATCTACAATTGCAGGATTACACGGTGGATGCATTAACACCGCCCAGCCAAACTATCTTTCTTAATTTTTGCTGAATGGCTAAAGATCTGTGAGGTCTGGCGATATCATAATGATAAACCAGGCCCCTTCCTTTGACTAATTCCATCCGCGTTCTCTCAACTTCTTGCGTTGATCTCGTCAGTTGTTCGAAGTAGAGTTTAGAATTGATAGTCCAGCGTAGTGGTAGTATCTAATAGCTCATAATGAGTTGTAGTAACAGCTCATAATGAATGACTTTCTAATTCCATGAAACATGCACAGTATGACCTGGTTGTAATTTAACCCAGAATTCACTAGAGTTTGTGAAGCCAGACAGGCCTTTGAACACCTTTTTGGATGTACTTGTTGTACGTTTTCCACTTTCATCACCACTTGTCAGTTTTGTCAAAAATGGTTCGATTTCACTACGTTGAAAGAAAAAATCAAAAATAAGTTCACGGTTCAGTACGTATTTACAGTGAGCTCATGAGACACCCAAATATTGGACTTTCTTGTGTACCCAGCTTTTTCAAATACGCTAAAACTATCTTTTTTGGCAATTCCCAGTTCTTTAGCTACATCGTAGCTATTGATATACTAACTAATCTACGAGTAGAAGTTTCCGCTGCTACTTTTTTAGCCAATCTCGTCCATCTGTGTTTAAAAGATATCAACGTTTGTGGTATATCTGTAAACTTTGTATACTCTTTTTTGCACAGGGCCCAAACCATTTCAATACCCCGAGCTTGAGGAACATTCGGGGCATTATTTAGCTTAGTTACAAACTCACACCCGCAGTCTGTAAGTACTGAGTAACATTTAACTCATAACGGCATAAAGCCAAGTCCGGCCAAAACCAAACATCTTGTCTCTGATAATGCCTATCTATAAAAGGAATTAAGCGTTTGATAATGCACTCTCTAAGATAAGTCTGGGAGTTCATAGACCCTGTTCTTTGATAGGGTTCAGAAACATTTTCATCAATGGCTTGTTTGGCAAACAGGGTACTTTTTAAAATACTTAGCCTTTGATACGATTTTTTCATACCAAAGGCTAAGTTTTGAAGATAAACTTATAAGTACAGCATCTACTACTAAAACTACAGGGACCAGCCTACAATTGCAGCCTGTGAGCCTACCAGAGTTGCAACAAAGAATCGGGATGGATAACAGCCGTGTTGATCTTCGTGGAGAGGACATCAATGACATTAGAGAAATTTTAAATAGTGCTAAATATAACAGTGAAAATATTAGTGAAAAAAAAACCAAGGACATAAGTGTATGGACAATCAGTGTATTTGTAATAATATTTGTTATGATAATCATATATGTACTCGTTAATTTTAAGATTTTTAATAAATTTCCTATGACTAAACGAAATCAGCCGCATTCAGATAAATTTTCTCCAGCTGATTTCTCTCTTAGGGTGGGAGGAATTAAGGATGGACACCCTACTGATATTCGCTTTGTTATCAATAAATAGATTGATGAAAAATATAAGAGATTGCACAAAAGGGGAAGAAAATTCTTCAGACAGGATAGAGTATCTCAGGTTGCAAAAACTATTTTACGGCTGATTTCGGTGATCTATTGCCGAGAATTAAATCCATGACTAGATTGGTATAGTACTTATGTATATAAATTTTAAATAGTTCATTTAACCAAGTTTTAAAAAGAAACAGCTATTAATAACATTTTTCGAATAAACGGTATGCAGTACAATAGGTACACAGTACGATTTTTTATTTTTTTTAACTGGTAGTAAAAAGCTTGAGAGGGACTTGGACCTGAAGGTTTCTTCATTGTGCTTTAGGGTATATACATACGTAAAAATATTTTCATTCGCAAATTAAGTGCGGAATTTCATTATATTAAATTAACTGTCTTTGCGTTTTTATATGTTATATACGAAATATACATACTATCACATTTTTAAATTTAGTAGGATTAATAAATAAATAGTAATATATTTTTACAAAAGACTGTCAATTATTATAATGAACTAAATTCTGTAAGTTTGAAATCTTATCGCCGTTATATAAGTAATAACTCATGTATACAGTTTTACGGAAATATGATTGACAATAGATCAGAAAAATCAAAATTTCAAAGTGTTATAAAAAATTAACAAGTCTGAAAATGCATAAAGCAAAGTATCAAAAAGGAACTAATGAAAAAAATTGTTTCATTTTAAGATTTAAAGTAGTAACTATATTGCTTATTACTATTGTTTAGTTTATGAACATTTCAACATAAAATTTGCAATGATATTCACCTAAATTATAAATTTTGTGACCTGGCTAAGTTTTGCTGGTACATAGGTTATATAATTTTGTAGATATTATTTAACATTTAAT
The DNA here is from genome assembly GCA_025505425.1 of Graphium colonna. NCBI lineage: Eukaryota > Metazoa > Arthropoda > Insecta > Lepidoptera > Papilionidae > Graphium > Graphium colonna. Next base: position 4,866 of record JAOCPS010470122.1, read on the forward strand.
ATGACTTATTTCATTAATTTGGTAAAATAAAAGGAATCGTGATTCTGAGAAAACATTCCCAGTGGAAGTTTGAACAAATGCGAAAAATATTTCACGCCAGACGTTCGCTAAATAAGAGAAGCTGCGATTACAATGTCTTCGATACGCACAACTTCTCGGCACCAATTACCAGATTACCAATTTATTAAACAATTTATGGCAAGGACAAAAAATAAAAAAAAACTGTAAAGGTTTTAAAGATGAAACTAAAATTAATCTTTTTAACGTTCTTGTACGTAGTCAGCTCGAATACGTTTGCACATCATGAAATCCTACATATTTTTGCTCTCAAGTATTGGAAACTATCCAGCGATCATTTACACATTATTTATCGTTTACATGTTTTGGTATAAGTTATAGAGCTAATAAGCAGCGGTAATTTTTTTTAAAATGGAATTTTTAAAAATGCTGCTCATGGTGTTTTAATATATAATTAGAAAATTTTTACCCACATTCTGTAACTAATATATTTCATATTCCCCGATATAAAACAAATATTGGAAAACGTTCTCCAACAGTAAGAATTTGCATGGAGTTTAGACATTTTTTGTGACTCTCTGCCATAATTTGAAAGTAAAATACGCAATCATAATGCCATATAGAAACATTTATTCTTTTTTTGTATTCTTCTTTTTCTTTACTTATTATATTTTAATTGAATGTACTGAAGATTTTATTTCATTGTTCATTTTGAGAAGTTTTTTTAAAGCAGATATGTATTTTATATTTTAAGGTAATGCATGTAAAACCACCTGTACTGTAAAATATTCCTGTCAATGTTGTGTACATCTGTAATTGGTACTCACATAGGATTAAATAAAAATGTAAAAAGTGTGATGATAATATTTAATGTGACAACTGTTGATGTACCCTTTGAACAAATAAATAAAAAAGAGAGTACAAACTGCTTTTAAAGATTTAAGTGATTTTTGCTCCGAAATTTTCTTTAACAATGGATTCAACAGAATATCTATACAATGGTATAATAATAATACCTACGCACAATTATGACGCCACACAGAATGAATCATCCGAGATCATCAGTAAAGTGATGTGCGGGGCTTATAATGCGCCCTCAATGTGTATAATCGTGAAGTCAGCATTGTAGTAAATACTTTTTGATGCAATTGGATGAATCATTTAACGCAGACTTCATACAGAGTGATAAACCCATCGAGCGTCTCCGAGTAAAAGACCGTATGGAAAGATAAAGAGCTCCATGGATGTTTCTACAAGGCTCTTCGTAAGCCTCTCGTAGACACTACCACCTCTATAAAATGACTGCGTTTTGGTGATCCCTTGAGGAAACTGAGGGTTTTCAATATTTTCGAGAAAATTAGGTTCCAAGACCAACAACTATACTTATTATGTATAGTTGTTGATCTTGGATCCTGTCATACGGTCTCATGGAACGGAGATGGCTGGATAACAAGTACTTGCCAAAAGCCGTGCTTAAAACTGACCACGCCAAGCTTTACTTGGACCGGCCCATCATCACGGAGAGGATGATACTGGCAAACAGCCCTGATATCGTGCTGATGGACCGGACAAATTCAAGGGAATTTTCGGTCGACATTACATTACGATTCGACGACAACCTATTCATATTCCTGTAGCTGTTTTTGCGAACGGCTTAATCCCAGCCTTTCACAACATCTACAGCGGTTGAGGCTCCGTAACGGCTCCGCTTCTGGCTTAGATGCAGAAAGCAGTACTCTTCCATACCACCCGCACACCGTTGGTTTCTCATCCTTTCGTCCTGATACTTTGTCGATCGATCCGTTTGGTCTCCTCTACCGAGAACTTCCATCTTACCGGGTTTTATATGTTTATTTACGGCTTTGTATAACAATAAGTAAATTATGAATATGTATAAGCGCATCAAGAATTTATGTTACGAGTTACTTCGGTAACAATTTTTTTGCCACAGCGTACCCTGCAAGGACGTAATCAGAGTTATGGGCGTTGTTGCGTAACAACGCGATTAGTTTTTTTAAAAAGATGTTCATAATTTTACAACATTGCTAGAAACATTAAATAATTGCAAATGTATGGAATGTATTTCATGAGTGTTAAAATTTTAATAAGTTCAAACATTCGCTTCTAGTTCGGATTCGTCTTCGCTGTTTTAAAAAATATAAAATAATTATTTTTACTAAAAAAGAAAGAACTATAAAGTTATTAACATTATATAGGACAATTCTCAAAAAAGAATTTTCTAAATCTCTCCACGAGTTTTGAGATAACGAACAAAAACTTGAGCTTATTCAGAACTTGCTTTTTTTAAGTGGGCTGGTAATAAGGCTTATTTTAGGCTAGACAAGATTATTACGAGCTGTGTATGAATTGATGTTATCCTATCAGCATAATTAAAAGTTTTTTTTTTATATATTCAAGTTTCGTTCTGCAAATTGAAAAGCTGAGAGGCATATTTATGTTTAAAAAAATACTTGTGATGTGTTTATATTTATAAATTCATAATCGAATAAAACGTGTTTGCTGTTAGCTAACTATAAAATCGAACGAATGGCTAAAAAATACTATATAATAAAATAAATTATGAAATCTTAAACGACCTCGCCAGACCTTTCTATCCAACCGATTTGCTGAATTATTTATTTAATTTGAAAACTCAGATTAGAGAATACTCCAGACAGAGCACAATGACAGAATATTGACATCGGTGCAATAAATAGACTTTCAATCGATAAATATAACCTTAAATTACTACGAAACAGAGCTTTGAGCGGACAATACGTTACTTGATTGTCAAGTTATTTTCTTGAATAATGCCGACATTAATGATTAATTAATGTCGGCATTATTCAATAAAACTCGTTCAGAAATACTAAAAAAAATTCACGGAATATCGTTTCACCGCTAAGTGTTTTTAATTGAACTATTTTATTCAATTTTTTTATTTTCATTTATTTTGTGTAAAATAAGACGTGAAATGTGTAGGGTTGCTAGGTAAAACGAGCTAAAAATTTCCATAAAAATATTCAAATATAAAATGAGGAGGTAGGAAATCGACAATCTAGACTGAAAAAAATTATATCTATTAAAATGTATAGTTTTGTGTATATAAGCTGGTTTTAGTCAAATATCTTAATACTAATTTCACCTGTTTTATTTGGACATTACCTTTTTCGAGATTAGCAATTTTTCAGCTTTTTAGTAAATAATATTATTAAATAAAAACTTGTAAAATAGTAACATTTTAGTTAAATATGTTATCCTTTTTTGTTATATTTGAACGCATTTCATTAAAGAGGACGATCTTAAAGTTTCTTAATTTTATAGACAGAGAAAAATAAAACTTTTATTTATTTTCTCATAAAAATGTTTTTAATTAACTTATAGCATAGTTTAGTTTGCGTTTTTACAATTTGTCAAAACACACATTTCTAAATATTTGCATCTATCACTTTGACAATTTCGTTTGGCAACGCTCCATCTGATGAAGGTATCTGAAGGTATCTTTTGCGAACGTCCAGCGTCTCTTCTATGCGTCGACAATCTTGATATGACGACGCTACTTAAAACAGTGTTACTTAATTCTGAAGTTTGCGATAAATGAAATTATGGCCTTGTCTATTACAAGTTTATACATTTTTTTCTATTTAAGAGAAAGTGCTATTAGCTATTAATATTATCAAAATATAAACACTATTATCTTGTCTTTTACTTCTTGCCGTTGCTTGTTACTATTTCATGCCACTATTTTAAACCTTTTCTCCTTTCGGGTCATCCTCACAGTCACTACGGTGAACGAAACAGCACCGGGGGAGTACAGGCCTCAAGGAAAATCCTCATTACCTAGGTATTACTCGGTAGGCATCCCAACCTACCGGAGTTTTTAAAGCCTGATGTCGGCTCATACATGGTGATTTACTTTACATCTCCTTGTCCAAAGACATTACAGTGTGTCGCCGGCGATAAACAAGACGATCAAGCGGCGACAACTAACGGCCGTAAGCGTGAAGCGCTGCTGGCTGGGTATTTAACCAATGTTCGCCGGGCGTTCAAGCCACCTGATCTGATTAAAGCTACAAAAATGGCTCTTGCGGATAGGAGCGCCCATCATGTGTGCACACGTGAAGCGATGCAAAGCGGCACAAATGTTCATGCGGCCCGTTTTTGCTGCGGTATCAAAAATCGCGCGAGCAAAGGGCCACGAAATCTTTAATTGACTCTAGGTCTCGGGCTATAACACCGTTACGGACGTAGCGCCCCGGCTCTACGATTGTCCGTAGCGCGAGGGTCTACTGTACTTGCAACCGGTTGCACTGTCTTGCGCATATTAGAGGATACCACGCCGGTGCGGCGTAGGCAACTTGAGAGCGAACATATTTCTTGTAAACCGCAATCTTTACTCGGGTCGCCAGATGGGATGCCAACGCTCTTTATCATTAGCTTGTTTCGCATTGCAAGGCTCAAGCTATTGTTTCTTATTTTTATTGTATATGAACCTTAATTGTTGCGTACGTAATTATATTGTGTTTATCTATTTTATACAAATTTAAATAATACATTTTAAGAATAATATGGTCCCTTATAATATATTTTTACTCAATATCTTATTGATGGGTAGTGCGTCGTTTAATTAAGCAGCCGTCTCCAAAAGTCTCCAACTCGTGCGCAGTACCATTCCTCTTTTAGGCGACGCCGCTGTCTTATGCTTCGTTCTCCTAAACACGCTTTACGCTACCATAGTATCTTCTTTTTTACGCGAGAGTTATAAGTATTGCCCCGGAGCTTAGACGCTTCAGAATACCTTCATTGGTGCTGTCTTCGACGACTCTGATCTCGCTGTCCAGTCCGTTACAGGCGTCGGCCATTTCGCCTCTTGTACCCCGTGGAAAAGTGACGTCCACAATAATTAAGAAGTTGTCGGCTTTTGTCATTCCCTTGCTACGTACGCAACATAAGCGGAAGTGACCTTGCTGACATCTTTTAAAAGTTGAAGTCTTGATGGCTTCAGAGATAGAGTTCGATACATTGTGTATGACTCAGACGACTACTGAGTTTTAAGGCTTCATGGGCTCTCCATGTGCCTTAACCTTAGGCTTTCCCCGGATATTCCGTCCGCAGTATCATTAACTCAACGCTCTACATTTTCCTCTCAATCTGGCAGTTCGATGATCTCCGACTTGTTGCTGTTGTCGTCCACTTGAAGCAACTCCAAGCGTGTTCTGACAAGAGTAGCAGCAGGTGTAGGAGAGGAAAATTTTGTCATGATGGGAAATACCAGGTGCTGCATTCGGTTTTAGCAATTACTTCACTAATTTAATTCAACCTATTTATCAGGTGGTAGAGCATGACATCTTTTCACAACTTTTGCTGTCCTTTTACGGCCACGCTCGTTCGGAGAAGTACCACCGCCCTTTATAAAGTCAGCATAAAATAAAGTATGCATGTCTTTTGGGGATGCCGGATGGCCACGTCCACCCTTTTCTTTTACCACTCCTATACCCACCAAATCCTTACTCCCGACCCATCCTATCCAATAAACCCATTGTATCCAATTTCCCAGGTTGACAAAGCACTCGCAACTCTCCGGATGTTGCGTGTGTCCATGGGCGATGGGATCACTTACCATCAGGTAATCCACCTGCTCGTTTGTCTTAATTTTCCATTAAAAAAACCTTAAATTCTTCTAAATGGTAAAATTTCTAAAGTACATAGGCTATCCCATAAGTTTCTTTCGTTTTTTTGATGCGAAACGAATATACGATATTTGTTGTTTAAGGTTATTTTATCATGTTGTATATGAACTATTCTGTTAATAACTTTCTTCCAACTCTCAAAAAGCCCCATTTCCAAAATTTTGAGGCTTACTTTCAATATATATATGTAGGTGTGTTTTTATTTCGCTTATGGGTTTGAAAAATTTGCCACGGAGAGAAATTTAAAAAGAGAAACAAGTAATAATCGGATGGACCAAGGTCTGGGGAGAATGGAGGGTGAGGTAAAACGTAACAATCAAACTAATAGTTTTTACCTTACGGTCAACTTAACATGCGGTCTCGCGGTGTCGTTATGGAATAGGACACCTCGTTGTTTCCCCAATTCTGGCGGATTTTCTGCAATAGCGTTGATTATTTGATCCAGTTGATAGCAATATTTGTCAGCATTGATCATATCACCTTAAGAAAGGAGCTCGTAGTACGGTACACCCTCCAGTCCCACCAAAAGTACAAAAGAACCTTCTTCGGATGAAGCTCAATCTTCGCAACACTTGAAGGTCTATTTTCTTTAGACCAAGTGCGTTTTCGATGGACATTTTGAAACAAAATCGTCTTGGGTTTTGTATCAAATTGTCTTTAAGAAAGGATTTCCTTCGGGTTGCTGAAATAGTAAATCGCACGTAGAGACGCGGTTCGTAAGGCCAGTCTCCGTCAATTGGCGTGGTACCTAATCTTCATATCGATTTGCATATCCCATCTTGATTAAATGCTTATGTGCAGTTATTTTGGGAACGTTAATAGCATCTACTATCTCAATCACACTATATCGCAGATTTTTAGCGTGAACAGTCTTGATAGTATCCTTATCCGTCATTGCTAGGAGCCGCTGTGATCTTTATCTTTCAACTTGAAAATGCCTCCCCTAAATTTCTTAAACCAATTGCGGACGATCCTTATAGTGTGCGTGTGTGCGTGTGTGCGTGTGTGCGTTTGTGCGTGTGTGCGTGTGTGCGTGTGTGCGTGTGTGCGTGTGTGCGTGTGTGCGTGTGTGCGTGTCTGCGTGTCTGCGTGTGTGCGTGTGTGCGTGTGTGCGTGTGTGCGTGTGCGTGCGTGCGTGCGTGCGTGCGTGTTTGTGTGTGAGTGTGTGTGCGTGTGTGCATGCGTGCGTGTGT
>JAOCPS010470232.1:0-33387 GCA_025505425.1 Graphium colonna
AGTGCATGCCTTCGACCTCGTCATCACATATCGTCATATTTGTACGAATATACGGCTTCCAGCTGTTTCATCCGTGTAGCTTTTCCATTCATTCTATGGTTTCGGTTGATGTTCCGCTACTATTGATCTATAAATGGACTATTCAGTGACTATATTTTTTTTCAGTCGGGACAGGATTACAAGTTTTAACCAAATAAACAATCTCTTTATACTATTAGTATAAAAAACGATCCTAGAAATGAGCTTAAATGAAAATATAAATTCGACGGAATAGTGATATTCGTTTTTTAAGAAAGTTTGCCTTACAGGTCTCGCTTTCCCTCGGATACACAACATTGAGTCTCGTGTGCATCCCCTGACTGAGTATTTGGATAAAATAGGTTTATTAGGTAGGATGGATCAGTAACATGTAAGAATTTGTATGGGAAAAGAGTGGGAAAAGAAGAAATTCTAAATGGTCATGCAGCAACCCAGAAAATCATGCATACTTTGTTGTAGGTCGTCTTGGTTTATGGTACTTCCCGGTTGGGCGCTGCCGTAGAATTGTAGCAAAAGCTGGATGTAAGATACGGTATGATCCCTAATATATAGTGACAAATAAGAAGACAAGTGAAACCGCGGGACACAGCTGGTTTGTAATAATAATGTAGTAAAAATATTTTCGTCATTTTTATTACATCACGTTATTAAAAACAGGAAATATCATTTTTACTCGGACGTCATTAATAGATTTATCACAAACGTTTTCGGTCACTTTTATAATAGGAACTTAATTTAAAAATCTTTAGAATGATATTTAAAAAAAAATGAGGAATTCCAATAAAACTGATACCATAAATAATAAAAAAAGTATAAAAGAGATAGTAATATAGAAAAAATGTCTTATTTAATAGCTTCGCTAAGATTCCACATTTGATTTAAAATTAATTAGCCTACATTAGTATATTATCGAACCAATTTTATACTGCTGATAAATATGTTCGTTTGTTTGTTAATATATAATATTGATGGCTTCATTATATGCTGATGTTGTCGATTCGTAACGATAACAGACACAAGTGGTTTCGTTTCTATCGTTGTAAAAACGAGTAGAAACAATAAACGGCTTTACGCTAATGTAGCGTTGTAGGCGACACTTTTGTAGGGTTGCCAAAATTAAAAATTACTTTAAATATACTTTAAACATGTCCAATGTTCAGAAAATATGCTTAAAATAAATAGTTAGTTTTATCAGTTATCTCAGTGTCCGGGCGCTCGCCTTTAATTCTGTTTACTCGAACGAGCGAACCTGAGTTCGATCCCCGGTGCCGGCACTAATGAAATTGTCTATTTTCTAATTGCAATTTTAAGTGCTCATTTACCACGTGCTCTTCGGTGATGGAAAATATCATGAGGAAATCTGCTTATATAAGAAATAATATTTCTAAGATATGTGTTGTCCGCCAATCTGCACTCAGGCCGCGTGGTGCTATACCCTCGTTCTAGAAGAGGCCTTAGCGCAGCAGTGGGATAATTTCAAAATAGGCTGTTACTTTATTTTTATCAAAATTGTTCTACAATATAATTATGTATATTACTTAGTAAAATAATTAAGAAATTTCTGGTTTTACCCTTTTACAGATACATATACAGATACATTTACAGATAAAAAGTTGCAAAAAATTGTGACCGCCTTTATGTGACTATTAATTTATGTTAAATCGATCATTCAAAAAAGTCTTCTTTTCATAATTTTTAAAACTTTTTATGTTGTTATGTATTAATAATGTGGCAATAACGATAGTAAACGCAATCATTGGTTCAAGAGCTTTTATTTCATATATGATCTATATATTGTAATTACTAAATTTATCCTTTTATCGAAATATGTTGCTGATAGAATTCTAAAAGCGAATTATGTTTATGATACGTAAAACTCGAGGATAAGTAAAACGTGTTATGAAAGAAATCGCATTGATAACAAAATAATATTTATCTTAACTTTATTAATGGATATTGGAGAATATTATAATATGCGAGTTTTTAATAAAGTCCATTATTTTACGAAGTAAGATTTAGAAAGTTGGGTGTGATTGCCTAAATACATTAAATATACAGATGGGAAATTCATCCGTAACATAATGTTTACATGTGACAGATATTCGTTAAATTATTTCTTAAAATCATTTGTTAAGAAAATATTTAGATAAGAAAATATTGGAGTTCCTCTTTGATTTCTAAAATATTCTATGAAATTTCATTAGCGCGTTTCTAGATGGAAACTATAGTCGAGTGTGAATGATCTCATAAAGTATTCAGAAAAATTGATTCAGTAATTTGTTGTTTAAAATTAAAGTAACAAAAAAACATGTTCTCGAAAATACACTTTATATAAAAATCTTGCAAACTATTTGAAAAGTCGAAGATGCAAAGATGTAAAACGTAAAAAGTGTGTTACATTGTATCCAACGAAATAAAATAAAGACTGTAAAAATGATTCATCACTCAATCATAGTGCAAGAGTTTTACGATTATTGCATAGACTTTAATTAAAATCCCCCATCTGTACAGAACTAGCAACCCTGGCGCGAATGGAAGCGCCCCGGCCAATAAATGATAATTATTACACGTCGCTTCGAAAAAAAGACACGTACGGCAGGTGCCCAGCTCGGACTCGAAGCCTGGAATTAACGTGCCCACAGCAGTAATATCGTTTGACTTTATGATCGTTTTAATTTAGGTTTATTAGCGGATTCGTATATGTCTCGGGGCGTATCTTACGAAAATACTGGCCATTAGTATTTTGAAGCGATAAAAACATTTTGCCTTCGGGTAGGAGTTCCAATAGTACCGAATTAAGTAAGTAAGTCCAATAGTACCATTAAGAACTTTAATATAATAAATGTCTTAGTAACTCTTAAATATCCATATTCTATTCGCCAGAGCAATATTGTTATTCGAGTTCTATTTCGCGACACATTTACGCAGTTATGTTGCAACACTCCATGCAATGCAAAACCACAGTGGCGCATTGACAAGTGTCAAAACGCCGATAGTATCGTAGCTAGCCAAGCATAACACATTCACCTACGTTCCCACACTTCCGAATAACACTGTGATCCACACGACACTAGGCGCAATCAGCGCGTAATTCCTGCGACAACAACAGCGTGACGCATGTGAAACGCACTCAAACACGCGCGAAACGACTCTAAGCACGTCCGGAATGACTCTAAACACGTCCGAAACGCAGTCGCCGTCTGACGCTGCGCGCGCGCAACTGACGCAGTGTACGGTGATGACAACACTCGACCGTTGTCGGCCGTTCGATCATGAGACAGATATATACGGCTCTCCTGTGGATAAAAGGGACAGATGTCCACCCTTCGCTCTTCAAATTCGCTACCACGTTTTCCTCGCGTTCGTCTTGTTGTGATTTTTTTTATTGTTTTCCGTCGTCTGTCATTGCTACACGCAGTTGACGATATGTAAATCTAGTGCAGATTTATTTAGTAATGTTTACCCATAAGGAGCATTTTTTTTATAAAACATAAAATCTACACAGAAAATATAAGGAAAACGTGGCGTTTTATTGATTTTGTAATAATAAAAAGAAGAAGACGACATTATAAACCATGAGCTAACATAAAATGGAATTCCTGAAATACTTTTCTTAAGCTCTATTAATCGGAACCTATAGTGAGCCGATGATAATGTTATTACGTGTTTGTTCAATATAGCACTAAAATTGCCCTTTTTTATTTTCACTCTCTTATATGATTCTCTTTAATTTCGATGTCAACGTTAGTTTCTAGTACTATCTACAAAGATGTAGTAATATCTCATCTGCTGTTTTACTTAAAATGTATTGTAATAATTAGCTGTCGATCATCTGAATATAAAATAAATAAAAAACTACTTACAATCAAATTTATATGAAACTGTTAGGTTAGCAACAAATATGAGTATACAGCCTATGCTTTTTGTTGGTCTCGCTTTCTTCGCGTCTTTATTTTTTTGGACCAAATTGTTAATCTAAACCATTCTCAAATTCCCTTGAACACAAAAAATTGGTCCAGCCGTTGAGGAGGAGTTCAGTGACATACACACGAATACGACAAATAAGTTAGCAGAAGTTGTTATAGTTGAAGCGCAAACACAGGTGCACTGTCTGTTCCTTTAGTCTCATAGCCCGATGGGACGGATATCCGACACAACCGCAGAGAGATCAGACGCAGGCTAGACATTCTACTCGCCCATCTGCCGCATTGGGCATCTTTATTTTTAGGCAATTCTCTAACCCAACCAAGAAACAACAACTATTGTTCTCCCGCTGAATTCACCACGACCTACAGTTTGCAAATCAAGAGCCCATATCACTAGGGAGATGGTAAAAATATAGGCGATGTACTAATATGGTGATCTACGCAATACAAAAAAGTTCTTTCCTCTTATAAAGATCTATTAACATTTTGGGCAACTTTTGAGTAAGTTAGTTACAAGTGTACATTTGATATCTTCCACTGGGTTAACTCGTTCCAAAGTGTACGTTTGTTAAGATAATGTAATCACATTCTCAATTGCATGAAGAGTTATAAAACTCGGTACAACGCTACTTTAAAAATAAAATATAAGTTCTTTGATTAGATACCTAGTCAATGATTGATAAAGTAATTGGCTTGAAAGTAAATAAGAAATACTACGAAGTATAAATATTCATTTGCAGTATAAACATAACATATTTTTTTTTACACTGTGTTTTAGAGCAACCATAGATATAAGACCTCAGATAGAAACGAGACTGAATTTATTAATGAGACTGATTTTATGGTCGAACATAGAACATCTTTCGTTTATTTCAACATTCGTTCAATGGTAGAGATGGAGTAATCATCCACTTTAAATACCAGACAAGATGCAAATGTGTTAACAGTAACTAGCCAACTCCCAAAAAGTTTACTTCTCAGTAGAATAGACCAAGGTACAAGATCTGTTCGATATTCTTTTCTACCTTGCTACGGAGTGTTAACATATACGAAACAAAGTTGTTTAAAATATATCGAAACGTATTAGATAGGAGGAAAGCTTGTAGGATAGGTATGATTGCAGTGGGGTCCGCGTCGGAGCGGTATCATTTGCTACCTCGCAATCAAAGTAATGACAGTAGGCAGCGAATGGTTGTCTCTACTATGATTTCTCGATTGAAAAATAATCCAATTCTCTGTAGCTGAATATTTCGTAGTAGTTTATAATATTTTTTTTCTTTAAGAATAAAGATTGATATTCGACATTAATGAGTGTAGATAGTACAAGACAGTTATTTAGTATGAAATATCTTAGTTTTCCCTGCGCACTGGTAACTTTATTATAGGATGGAACAATCTCAATATTTAATTCAATATTACGGAATTTAATTAAAATATTTCGTGAATTAATTGTGAACTTTTAATTTTCTTTTGACATTTTATTTACACAGATAAATATCATGAGATCGTAATGATAAAATTTCGAGTTACGTAAATTTGATAAATAAATAAATAATCAGAAATAATATTGTTTAAATAATATAATTACTTTATTTTCATTATACATAGTCCACATATTAATATGTATATCTTTTGGTAAGTTTTTATCCATCGGTGCAAATATACTATTTAGGTAATATACTTCACAGGATTTGTAAGGTAATAAACTCACCAGATGATGAGCCCACGCACAATGTGAAGTTTAAATTGGACGATCAAATAAAACCAAAAAACCCATTGTTGCGGATCGCCCTACCTCGTTTAAAAATAGCAATTAAAATTCGACGATTATAAAATAATTTAAATAATAAAATATCTCGATCGTTACTCACTGGTTCGAAATTATTCTTGGGTTGAGTTTACGACTTATAGTAATGGCGGATGGCCGCACGCGCTTTAATTCTGAATCCCCCTGACCGAAATCCTGAAAGCCACTATGTGTTTCAAATAATAAAGTATAATTTACATTGGCCATATGCTGTTATTAATCTTGTTTTGAAATTAAATAATACGCAATACGGTTAGTGGGAATTGAATTCTTACATACATAGTTATAGAGTTGAAATTATTTTGCGTTTAGTTTTGTTAGTCTGTCGGCGGATGCTGGCCAGTGTGACCGATAGCAATCTCTCATAAAGAAGAGCTTCTTATTAACTTTGCGTCTGTGGTGTTGATTACTATTGACGTAGGTGTTGAATATAAAAAATACGAGTTAATATTTATCCTGCAAAATGAAGAAGACACCTTCTTAAAGGTTTCCGTTTCGAAATTGTCAGTTATATAAATTTGAACAGTTTTAAAGTCACACGTTATGTGTGTTTTACGATCAGACGTTTACTGCATTGTGTTGGAAATGGCTATAGTAGAAGAAATACAAATTACAGCCCTTTTTATATTGAGATTGTAGATTAAAAATAGATAGATATTGACTTATGGTGAACCAAGCAAATGAAGCGAGTACGGTATCCAATCATAGTTGAGGCGAAAACACATTTTATGTTTGTATGTATGTATGTTGCACGATAACGCTCGAACCAGTACTTTATTTAAACTGAAATTTGGAACATATCAAAATCGGTTAAGTACTTTCTGTTATATTTAAATAGACGTGAAAAAGTTTTCTTTACGTTTGCGACAATTTTTTTATGGAAAGGAAGACAAACAAACTGACGGTTCACCTGATTTGTTGTTAACCTGGGAAATTAGATAAGAGGGTTTATTGGATGGGATTGGGTCCGGTCCGGATTCGGCCATTCGGCAACCCAAAAAGTTTTACATACTTTATTTTATGCCAACTTTGTAAACGGTGATGGTACTTTGTTAGATGTTCAACAAAAGCTGTGAAAAGATGGTATGCTCTGCCACTGTCATATATAATACAACATGGCGCTTAATAAGATTCTCGTGAGGCCTAAGTTCGCGACAAACTATTAGTTATAAAGGTGAAACAAACATGACAGAACAGGTCTCAACATTTGGAAAATCTGTATGTATCTGTAAATATGTTGATCAGGTCAGTTGGATTTCATCTTTGTCCTGTTTGACTTTTTCATATCTGGATTTGCTCAACTCGAAGCACATCGTACGGCGAGAAAAAAGGTATTTTCGCTTGAAACGCGCAAATGAAGCGAGTCATTGTTCTCGCACACAATGGACCATGATTTACGGAGCCTCCACCACTTGCGGTGTGCCGCATAGCTGGCTAACGGACCCACGTACGGCGCTCAGCCACCTTCCAGCTCAAGACTTTCAGACAGACGGACAATGTCACTTTCTAAACATTGCCTTGTTTGTCAATACCACCTTGCTCAAAGCTCCTATAGTGTGAAATATTACATAAATTACACACAAAGCCAGCATTCACAATTTTGATTTAAAAAAGAAACTGTTGGGCCTATTTTCATGAAACTTTTTATATTGTCCCATATAAGTCACTATATGCTTACAAATAAAAAAATTAATATCAGTTCATAACTTTCGAAACAATCAGTACAATAAAAAATACAATTAGTCAAATTGAAAACCTTTTATTAAGTCGGTTAAAAATACTTCCAACGGTAGAGACAAGAAAGGATAGAGCACAAAATTTACTATTTTAATATAATAGCAGCAGGCTAGAAAGTAAGAAAATCTTTAATTTAAGAAACATTGCAATATATTCTCGTCTATAAATATCGCCGGATCTCCTTGTAACTATATATACTTTCAAATAAAAATTTTGAAAATCGGTTTATAAATTACGAAGAAGTCAGCAAGCTAAGAAAAAAAAACACTAGTAGTATAGTCGAATTGAGAACCTCCTCCATATTTGATGTCGGTTTAAAAGACCTTTTAATTAGGAAACGCGTGACATACCCTAATCTTCTAAGATACCTTGTTTGGTGCTCCTAAACACCATCCAACGCATACCAATGACAACCGCTGCTATCATATTTTATTAAAAGCTTTCGCTTGAAACGTATTTCTTAATCAAGCTAAATTAATTAAGAAATTTTAACTAATTTAGAAGTTGGTGTTACACCATTTGTTTTTTCTGAGACTTAGGCGAATATTAGACATTTTGTAATTGAAAAAAATTGCGTTTTTTATCGCGGTTTATTTTAAATTTTATCACGCAATGTTTCGGACCCTTTACAGCGTTCGTGGTCACGGATATGTTTTGTTGTCACGTGTCAATCCTTAATACCGTCAGCTTGAATATTAATTATTATTTTATTTGTCAGATCTACGCAACATTTAAATAATAATTTTGAAAACACTGCTCTCGCTGTAAGTTATGGCTTGTATCGCAAGGGCGTTTTACATACATGAATTCCACACTCATAAACAGCCAGATCCGAAACAATTATCTGTAGGTCGTACAAATAATTGTTCAGGGTGGGAATCGAACTTACGAACCGCGAAGCGGAAGCCAAAAAATTAGCAACTGCGCCAACCGGTAATCAAATCCTCTATCTTATAACCTGTATCTTATGATGTGTTGAGAATTTTAGTAGGAAGCGTTACTTCATTAACATTTCCGAAAAATAAGCAGATCTCATGAAATTTGTACGTTCATTCTAGAGGAAGAATTAGCCCAGCAGCGGGATAATTTCAATGTAGGCTGTTATTTATTATATGAAAATATTTTTGCTATTTATGTAAGCAAAGTCCGGTTGACCTCTGATCGGCCGCTTAATTCACATTTAGATTTAACAGTAATTTCCAAAAAAATATAAATAATACATTGACAAACCTTTGTGGTATCACTACTTATGATTGATATGGAACAGCTTAAAAGAAGAGCTGATATTTTGTCCATTACCTGAAATAAGAAAATATTATCAATATATGTTTAACTTTAGAATTTCTTAATACAAGTTAATTTTCACAGAAAATTACAAAAACCGACTTCAAACGCCTTAAAAGTGTACTTTCGAAATATATCTTCATCATTATTTTGTTGTTAAAAATACACTACTAATCCGATTTTTATAAAAAAATTGTGGGACCATTTTGGAAGTATAAAGTATCAGATGAAAAATGTTTTTTTTTTTTAAATTAGTTCATAATTGGCGAAGATAGGTGAATATTCCTATTTTTTTGTTATTGAAATGAATTAAAAAACAGACAAATGAACCGATTTTTCTGAAAACTTTAGAGAGCCACTAAGGAATAATACTATATCGAATAAAAATATTTTTTTAAAATCGGTTCATAAATGGCGGATATACGCGCGAACATACATAAACAATATAGAAACATTCAAATTGAGGATAATTCTTCTTTTTTGAAGTCGGTTTAAAATAACGTCGGTTATTATTTAAATCAACACCCATAAGCTTGTTAAAAAACCACGCCTAACTTTCTCCTTCATATCTGTTAACAAATTGTTGAACGTAGAGGGTACAGCAGTAACGATTTGCTTGGAGCTAGCTAGAAGCGATTATTCAAAGACAGTCAGAGCGCATCACCTGTTCGTTAAAGATGTGAGCGTCAAAAAACTTGAGGGTCCGCCTTCCTAGAGTCAGTTTTGACCCCACGTCAAGGAAGCAATTACACTTTTAAAGACATCAGAGTAGTGTGAAAGTGAACTCTACGTATTTGTCATAAGAGTCACTTTGATATGACTAAACTTACGACTGAAGTTAATTATTTGTTTGAATACGGTATTATTTATTAGAAGTTGTGATAAGTAAGTATAATGAAAGAAGTATTTATAAGTTACATACCGAAAAATATTTAACGAATAGAAGCAGATTGAAGAACTCAAGATTAAGTTGATAGATCAGAAATTATGTACGATTTTTCAA
This sequence comes from Graphium colonna, assembly GCA_025505425.1. NCBI lineage: Eukaryota > Metazoa > Arthropoda > Insecta > Lepidoptera > Papilionidae > Graphium > Graphium colonna. The sequence goes on from JAOCPS010470232.1 coordinate 9,797, forward strand.
ACTCTGTTTTCAAATTACTATTTCACTTTATTTCTCGTAAAATTAGTTGTTTTCAATAATATCATATTTGATGAATCATTGAATTTATTCTACTTTTGATTTATAAATCTGTGCAGAATAAGTAAAATATCTTGAAGAAAAAAGCGAAAAAATCAATTTTATGACTATAAACACTATCGATATTTGGTCGCAATAATTTTAAAATCGAAAGACTCGTCTGGTCGTTTGCATACGATTATAACACTGTGAGGACATTCTTGACATTTCTCGACACAACATCCTTTATAATAGAAAGTCTGATTTGTATTCGTGCTTCGAAACATGCATAATAGCGGTTTAGGTACATAAAAATGTTGATAAAACGACGTGGCTCTTAAACCTGTTAAAAAGATAAGCGGAGACATGAAATTAAAATGATTTATGTAGTTGGCTGAAGTAAATTGCTTAATTTTGTCGGTGGATACGGCAGCAACTCCTGATAAAATATTAACAAAAAGATGAGAAATTATCATATTTCTTTTCATATTATTATAAGAAATAATTTTTTAAAATATAGTTTGGACGTGGATTATTTTTGCAGTAAATTACTGTGGTGTTGTATTTATACATAGACGGTTACCAACACTCGCTAAAACATTTTTATTTGATTTGAGGAAAACCTAGGGTTGCCATAAGTGCAAAAAAAAGAAAAAAACTGTGCTGTTTTTTTATACACGAAATAAATGGTAATATTTTGCTATAAATATAAAAACAAAAGAAAGTAGATTTATTGATTTGTAATTCTTCATTACGAATTAGCAAGTATTATCACTCCAATGTGATAATACTTTATTATGACGATTTAAACACTTCAATTTTTAATATAGAATTTTCATTTAATTTGATTCAATTAGTGGCAACTGTAGCAAGTATTGCCTGCCACTTGAGGTGGTTTCATGGTTTTTATGGGAAGAAGACAAACGAGCTGACGGTTCGCCTGATAGAAAGTGATTTCGTCGCCCATAGACACAAGCAAATTCGAAGAGACGCGAGTACGTTGTCAACCTGAGAAATTGGATAGAATAGGTTTATTGAAAAGGAATGGGAACAGAAAAGAGTAGATATGTTCATCCGGCAATCCCAAAAGTCATGCATACTTTATTTTATGCCAACATGAGGTAAATATGGCTCAGAATCATTATTTCGAAAGGATCGTACCAGATTTTTTTAACAAACTGTGTTATCAAGAAACGTTGGCATAAAGGGGCTAAATTTTTTCAATCTAAGATTATATGGTAACCTTGACTTCAAAGTAAAGTAAGACGATTTTAGTACAATCAACGGAAATAGTCCAACTAAAATATAGAGGTACCTAATCACATAAATTTAGAGGTAATTTAAAATAGAAAGCGGCTCCGTGAGGCGCCTAAATTATACAAAATGGTTTATTGGAGCTATTGGGACCATTTAAATTTAAAATGAACGCCCAAAGGTCAATGTGCTATCTCGGACAAATTTAAGTTTTATCGTCACTGCACAAGTTATTATCTATTAGCAGCTTTACGGAGTAAAACATGGAGTTTTTATAGCTTTTAATTTAATGTTCCGAGCATGTATTGAGCAAGAGCTTTGTCGCCCCAAGATTGCAGAGAATGGCATTAATACTTAAGTGTAGTCCACTGATTTTACTAGTCTAAGGGACGGTGGGAGGTCTACCTTTATCTATATGATAACCAGATGAGATACAATTTTTAAGAAATTTATGAACACATTCTGCAAAAGCTTAACAAGCCTTTTTAACATTTGCCAATGAAGATCTCTCTCATTTTTCGATCACATAGTCATCCCGAAGCATTACAATTTGGGAAGCTAGTTTTGCAAATAAATAATTTGAACTAGAGGAAGAATTCCTGCCTGGTGGGTATTTCTGGTGCCTTCTGAAGTTCGTCAACTGCAAAACACAGGCGGCTACTCATTTAGCCAAAATCATACTAGTGTGGAGAGACTGAACCCGTGATGCAGCTTTATGTGGAAACGACTCAGCCATTAGGTTACGTAAAAGAAAATAAATACGCCTCCATTCACGCCACCACTCAGTTAGCTCCTTAATCCACCTACTCTTATAGCGTCCAACGGCCATCCACCTGCGTGGTAAGTCGATAATATCTGGAAGACCGTGGGCGTCAGTGGTTAGCTCAAGGTAGAGTAAAATGGCAAAAGCAAAGAAAGGCCTGTGGCCAGCAGTTGGCACAAAGTTCATGATTATTTTTTATACATATATATTATAGGTATGGTCAATTGACAACCCTAAAAGCCATGCACATTATTTATTGTATGCTAGCTTCTATTACAAAATAAATACACTCTAGAGATTACTTATGAATTTTGTCTTTTTAGTAGAAGCCATAGAATTATTTATTTATGTCACATCAATTATAGGTGTAAATGGCTTAGACAAGCCATAAAAACATAATGACTCAGAATATTTTAAACATTTAATATTAAAATTTTAAACAGCGTAGTATGGGTACCAAACAAAACTGCAGTATTCTAGCCTCTCCTCAGCAATGCATTTATTGTAATTTTAGTCCTCGGATGTCTCTACAATTTCACAGAACGAAACTTAAAGATTTCAGGACTTTTTTTACAATATTATCTATATTAATATTTAAATTAAGTTTGGTGTCCAAAGTAACGCCTAATTCGCGAATGCTGTCTGCCTCGCTTGATGTTGTATCGTTTATAGAATGCGATCTGGTAGGTAGCAGTTTTTTTCTTGTAAAGCGAATCAAACAACACTTCTGAATACTTACGGACATGCCGTTAATAATGCACCATAAGACTAAATTATTTTGATCAACTTGAAGTAGTAAACTATCTTGAACAGAGTTCACGTGTTTAAAAAATTTAAGATCATCAGCGAACATATAGTGTCTTGAACGGAGAAAGCATTTACCTATGTCGTTTATAAAACAATTGAATAGCAAAAGGCATAGATGGGAGCCTTGTGGAACTCTTGAAACGTCTCTATAGGGTTTATGTTTGTGGTCATTAACGACAACTATTGACTCTCTATCTTGTAAGTATAACGTAAACGACCTTAATGAACTGCCTGATATACTGAGTGAGTCTAAATTATAAATTAAAATTTCATGGTCAACTCTGTGAAAATTCTTGCTGAAGTCAGTGTATATCATATCCAATGAATGTCCTCGGTCAACATCTCCAGCAAGATCTTTGACAAAGGATGTTAGATTTGTTTCTGAGTAATGCTGTTCCCTTGCAAGCAATTGTTTAAAATGCCACGACGTTAACGGACATAACAGTTGTATTAAGAAAAACTGAAATAATGGATACATGCCTATAACTGTTAACGGTGCGTCTATCGCCATGTTGGAACAAATATAAAACGAGTGCACTTTTCCAAACCGTCCGGAAAAAGTAAGGGGAACTTCTAAGGCATTTGCATATTTTACTACAAATATATTAGGAATACCATCTGGACCGGCTCCTTTGGTGTGTCGAGTATTTTTAACATTTAGAAGACCTGATCGTTAGAGAAAGATATAGGAGTGGGACAGTTTCTTGAAGACTGCATTTATTCCTGGTTAGGAGGGAAAAAGAAAAATTTTTAAAGAGGAGAAGAAAACCGTTATTTCTACCCTTCTTTTGCTTAATATAGGGCCAAAAAAATTAAGGTTTGTTTCTAAGAAAGTTTCTAATCTCTCCAAATATTTATATTTTAGTAATTTTATTCAGTAGAGTAGAGAACCGAATATTGTTTCTTGATTTTGGAACATGTTTGGAAATTATTATAACTTCATTGTAGAAGATTGTTACCATATCATCGACTCCTGAGCATTTAGAAAATTTATCTGACCAAGGTATCGCACTTAATTCTTTAATTACTTCCTCGTAATCTTCTTGTAAAAACAAAACTTGTCACCAAACTTACATGAGACAGTTTCTAGATAATCAATCGTCATACAAAATTTTAAAGATGGATGTAGATTATCAAATACAGTTTTGGACAAACATCTATTTAGGATATAATTGTATTGTTCAAGATTAAGTTTAATATTTTGAATTTATTTTGAAATTGAATGTAACAAATTGTATTGATTAAAATTTAAATTAGCTTAATTTTAATCAATATACTTAGTAGACTTTTAGTAGAAACTTGCCTTTAATGAATCACTATGTTTTGCTAGCAATCGTGGGTTGAAGCAGAGTGGTCTACGAAGGCGTGACAATGTACTATCGATCAACTTCAACCTAGTAAAAGAAGAAATGTAGATCGAATGTTAAATAATTCTCAAAGTGGGCATTTGCACAAAAACTTGCTCGTTTTCTAGACCGACGCGCAAGTTATCGGCCTACAGCGATTTCATAAATGACTTTCTTATATTTTTTCGTCAATAAAGCAATATTACTGTCTAATACATACACAAATTTGGAGTTATTAAAGCCAAAAAGCTATATTATTACTTAAGCTATTTCGATGAAAAACTCCCGGATTTCGTTATTCCAAAGTGTTTGTACTGGTATATGGAATGCTTATGTTGAATCTCTATTCTCCATTTGTTTGTACATATATTTTCCTACATTTGCTTTGCACGCGTTTTTACTCATGGCTATATATGTGTCATGTATGTTACATTTATGAAAATCACTTGAGATTTAAATGTCACTTTCGCTGATCTCTTTTCTTTGCCATATCTATGGCATAGCTATATGTCCATTTCTTAAAAGCTGTGTCCCCTGACAAAGTGAGTGCCAAATTTAGGACGAACCAATTCATTGTTATGAAGTAAGACCATAACAAATAAACTCTCTTTAGCATACATAACTTAGGAACCATAAAATATTGTTTAATTGGCTATATATAATTATACGGAATAAAAACGTCTAATGCATCTACAATAAAGAATATAGTTGAACCTGCAAAACGCCTCAGGCTCTGATATTTGCAATCTCAACAAATCTACTTGATAAAGCAGTTGTTTTTAGGGCATTAAAGTTCTATTCGCATTCCAATGAGAGTTTTCACTCCATAGTTAGCTACATCCCGTCAAGAGTATCTTCATCTGCAAGAGATCACCTCTTTCCGGTATTCCCTGTAAGAATATGTATATAGATTGTTGCATGATACATATGCCTTTTATAGGCAAAAATTTGCAAGCGCAAGACGGTTCACCTTATGTTAAATGATTTTTAGACCATGAAAATCTAAAACGTTTGGATATTCGGACATTACGGAGGAGAGCTTAAAAAATACATAAAAGTAGCAAAACTAGCAAACGTTGTCCTGTCTGAACTTGGGCAATTGATAACAGGGCCAAATGTGAATCAAAAGCATCCTTGGCCCCGCCCGAACACTCACACAAAATACCATTATAATTGGCTTAGCTATTTAGGAGGAGTTCAGAGTCTTACATATGTAAAGAAAAATTATAAAAAACGGCGTAAGATTGGCTATCAGGCAACATCACCTACTTTATTCACCACTGATTTTGTGTATGAGGAAAGGTTTTATAACAAAATGACTAACAGATTTATCTCCGATCGTAACAAGAAAATTTCGTAAAACAGTATTTTTTAATTTTATGTATTTCGAAGCATATACATCATCGCGACAGCCAAAAGTGTTAATCCGGGTCGAAAACTCGTCTCAGGGAATCAATTTACATAATGCGTTAGTGTTTAAAAAGTTCGAATAAAACGTGACCACGTCTTTAATCAACCTTTAATTAACGAAACATGTTACGGTGTGTTTTAATTAAAACTCAATTAAGCTAACAGCAGGATGAAGTGAACAGTAACAGAATTCGCACTTTAGATAACCAAATTGAGAGGCACCGGGGAAGCTAATTGGCCGGTCGTCGGTTCGATCCCCGGGCGATGGTATCGACGCGAGCCTGCATGTTCATGCGCACGCAACCCGCTCCTGGATGCCTTCATTCGCAGACAGGAATTTGAACGCAATGATTTTATTCCCAAAAAATTTAGGAGAATAAATCAGTAATCTAAGCTACCGGTATGACGTATATCTTATCATCTTAAAATTTTACGCATGCTCAATTCAGATAATCAGCTGATGTCAGGGTCTTTAAGAGTCTCTGTTCTTATCACATGGATGGAGAACGTTATCTTGATCCCATTAATGATATGAATATTTAATTGCTTACATACTTCCTTTAAGCTAATAAGTTTATTTAAAAAAACACACGATACAGATAACGGAATTGCCATAAAACTTGCTACGTATTGTGTTAAATGATAAATACTGAGTCACTTTATTTTCGATTTCTTTTGAACTACATATAGTTTAATCTTTTGTAGGAGTTTTTTAGACCAACACTAGGTGTAGCATGCAGTAATAATACATGTCATAGTTGAATAAAGAAGAAAGAAAGAAAAAAATATGTGACACAAATTCTCTAGGCGTATCTAATAACAAAATAGAAATAAAGAAAAACTAATGGAACTTTAATATAAAAACGCTTTTTTATTATAAATTCTTACAAACTAGTCAATAATTCTAATTTCTAAAATGAGCGCTATAGGCTGAGCCAAAAGGCCATCTTGCATATGTAGCAGTTTAAAACACATGTTTTTATAATAGAGAATTAAACAATTCACAAACAAACAAATGACATATCTGAGAACTTGATTCTGTGTCCTTCAATTTCAAGTAGGAGTCTCGGACGTCAATAGCAGGTTGGGTTATGCTTTACTCCCATTCCCATCATTGACAAGAAAGCAATAATTTGGAAAACACTTTATTTATAAAAAATATTCCTGCATTTGCAACTCACGCTACCCATAATTTTGTAATAGGATGTAAACGTAAGGTAAGTTCAAAGTGGATCGCACAACTGTTACGAACAAAATGTGGTAATGCGCAGTGGTCGATTATCGACTTGCGACTGGTCGTCAGTGGTCGATTATAACGACATTAGCGCACGGTACCGCTGGTCGACTGACCAAAGCCAAGTCCGTCAGATTCTCCACGGGCGTGAGGTACCCTTCTGCTACTCGGGAATCAATTTTCTTTCGATATGGCCAAAAGTTTCTGAATTCTATTTGACCTCTTAGATAGTCTGAAAGCGTTAACTACCGACAAGATTTTTTTCGTTATTTTCTAAGTGATAATAATAATAAAATAATTTTTCTGACAACTCTTGATGGACTGATAAATCTGATAAACCACCAACTAGTATGATATACATGTTAGGATAAAACATATAGCATAAGCCTGTGATGAAAGTAAAGAGCAAGTTAAGTATAGCCTTTGTTTTACTTAAAAAAACTTCTATTATGTAACATGTAATTTTTCGTTCCTTTCAGTACTTTTGGTGGGTGTGATGACCTGAGCCTATCTAGAGTCATTGGTAACGCATCGACTAGTTTTCATAACATTAGGCAATCGTGTGTTCGGCTACCATGATCTTACTTAAATAAATATTTAATACTAGTGGACCTGACAGACGTTGTCCTGCACACATATCTTTAATTCGAAAATATTAACTTTTTATTTGGAATAAATTGTGAAACTAAACCATTCTGGAATTGCCTTGAATACTACAAAAAAACTTATTCAAAATTATAGGGGGAGTTCTTTATATAAATTTAGGGGGAGTTCAGTGGCAAACACACGCACACAAGAAATATATACAGGGTGACTTGGAATTAGAGCATAATCTCGTAAGGGGGTAAAAGCACATTTTCGACATTTTCGTGTATGAGACTCATATGCAAAAGTGGACCATTACTGGAATAGATAAAAATTCCTTTTTTTTAAATCCTGATTTTTTACCTAAATAACTACAAAAGCAAATAAAATCAAAAGATATTTCAATTTTTTTATTACCTTGTAAATAGGCTCTTAGCTACATTTCCAAGTCATTAAAAGTACAATAGTGGCGATATTTTAGACACAGTGCTCCCAAATCTGAGGAACATAGAAAAATAAATACTAGTGTCATATACAAATTTGCACCCGTAACATAAAAAAATGATTAAATAAAAGAAAAAAATATCTACATTTTATGAGCTTAAAAATGAGGTATAAAACATTATGGTAGCTGGTTTAATACCAAAGATATGACAAACAATAGTGCGGAAGTCAGCAAAAGGATCGCCGAGCAAAGCAGGTAAATTCAATCTGCCACTGTTTTGAACTATGGAAAAAAGGTTAATTTAGTCCGTTTTCGTGATTCTTTGCATTCAGACGTTACTTCAGACTCTGTATCAATAATGAATAGTATTATTTAAATAAGTTGTTTTAGCATGCGAACCAAAATCAGGCCACGACGTGAAACGGCTACAGAAGCCGAATCTCAAACAGGCTTCGAACTTCTACCTGTGGACCTCCAATTTGGTTGCACGCATGCCTCGGGTCATTGGGACCCTAGAATTAGGGGCCATTACGGACTGGCATTTCTATGGTGATTTATACCATGAGAGCTTTGGATATCACAGAACGGTAGATAATTGGTGAGTGCTGGAAGGGTATATGTGATACGAAGTTTCTTGTTCCACTCTGAAACGTTGGACTATTAAAAACTTGTTAATAGTCCTAAATGATTGTAGCTCTTTTTGCAATGCGGAGTTATAGGTAATCTTCGAATTTTAGAAAAAATTCTAAATTATATATTTATCTCCACAGAACATTACGCAACAAACTACAAACGCCTTGAAAGTGAACATCCGTTAAACTATTTTTTCAGTTATGTAAAGAAACTATTCGACCGATTATCTAAAAATTGTACGGGACCATTTTGTAATTCTATTCTTTCAAATAAAAAAAAAACGATTAATAACTTGTGGAGAAATCGATTCACATATACATATAAAAACTTACAGTTGGTTTGAGAACCCTTCCTTTTTTGAAGTCAGTTGAAAAAGAAAATTTTCTATGACGCTTCAATATTGTCGTCTTTAATTTAATATATATTCTGTTTAACTTCATCGGATAAATCTTTTTTCAAGCATATCAATAGATACAGTTTGCTTAATTTTTTATTAACATAAGAGTTGAAAATGAGAAAACAAAACTTTAGTTTGCATTTCAGTTTTATATGCAGAGATTTTAAAATAAATGTACAAGATTACATAACAAAATGTTTGCTTCACTTATTTGGAAGTTATACAAAGAAATATTCTGATTATAATATCACAGGCGCTTTTTATTTGAACCAGGTACTACTTTAGACTCTTCTATATCGCGTATGGCAGTGAATTCGGTAAAAAGTGGAAGATATCTGCAACCTCATTAGGAATGCAAGAGACGATAGCGTCTTCTTGATAATATCTGCCTGTTTTAATAATATGGAATTTTTACATTTTAATGTGCTACCAGAAGTACTAAAAAGGGTAGACACGTATTTATACTAGGAACTGTTGCTTATGGCTTTATGTGGAACCACATCTTGTTGAATATCTACGTCGTACATGGGATCCCAATAACTGCGCAGCCTAATGGTTTGGGCAATTTACAAACCGGAGATCGTGGGTTCGGATCTCCTCCGCATTTGGAGCGGTTAAACCCAATGCCAATGTATAAAATGCTTTGAATCTTTTTTTTCTATGTGATCGGATTTCTCCGCGCGTTGTAATCTTCCTTCTTTCATTTTTAAAAGATTATAATCGGAAAGTGCAAGGGATCTAGAGAACCGATTGTAAAGATTTTGCTAATAGCTTTGAGCAGTTACAGCCACATTAAAATCATCTACGATAGGTGCATTTAAAATATTAACCCAAGCGATAAAACAAGCGATTTTGATCACTAATTTAAGTTTCATTATGTAACTGCAAATGATGTCAGGAAATTATTTAAGCTTTTGAGATATTTAAATGTAAAATTAAGAATACTCTTTTAATTAAAGCTTATTATAGTATTATTACTCGAGTAGGTTTAAGCAAATTTTTGCATACACAAAAATGTAAGCCAACATCATTTTAAAAGAGCAACTGCTGAGTTTCTCGCCAGCTCTTTCCATTAGAATCTGCTTTCCGAGCTGGTGGTAGCTTATAATGAACGAATCTCTATGTTAAACTTGACCTTTCAAAAGAGCCCGCAAGCGCCTATGTGAATAAACATATTTTGATTTTACTACTTGAAATTAATTATTGCTCTTATTTGCTGCTTTTATTACTCAATACATATCAAATATTTTATGTCGTAACCTCTATGGCGATGGCATTTTGATTTGTAAATTTTAATCCAATTACGAAGCAAGTAGTTCGCGCAATCGCTTACTGACTGATTGACATAAAAAATCTAGATCGTTCCACTTAAATAACTATTAAACGCATAGCGACATACTTCGTATATCTGTTTAAGTCGGAATCCAGATAAAAGTTTTTGTGTTAACAAATCAGTCGCCACAATTTTTCGAATTTTTTTCGAACTTGCCACGAGACTCCCTGCCGACTCGAGCGCAGTGAGATCTAGAAATTCAAATTTTCTAGACTTGTACTCGAGCGTGAGTTGAAATCCTGATAGTTCAGGGCTACAAGTACAACCAGATCTCATTTTTTAAAAATATTAAACCTTAGACTATGCCATTGAGAGACGAATAACGTAAACGCAAACACATTTTCAGGTCCATTAATGTCAAAACTATACATAAGTTTGCAAGTTTAATTTATACTAATGTAGAACGAATACTTGTATTATATTTACAATAATTACCCAGGTCATTATTTCAACTGGTTGCTCAAAATAACGTACGCATCCGCGAAAAAATATTAAAAGAAATTCACTTAGATATTTATTTCTATATTGGTTCGCTTTTATGGATAATTTAGATTTTGAGTAATATAAAATAATCTATCTCAAATAAACATCCATTTGCTTGTGACAGCCCTGGCTGCGATGGGATATTTTATTTCCTTAATTACTCGCGCAGTGGGTGGGGAGCGAGCAGTGGACAAAATAATATTACCTCGGGAATAAATATTATTATGTGACCATGATAAGGTACACGTTCCCATTCGTAATGGTCACCGTTTTTGTAGGAAACGATTGGAATTAATCGAAGTTATTAATAAAACTCTTCATCTTTTCGCTCGTGCTTGGTAAAACCTAATAGAATGGCTCGAACACATTTTTTTTCGTTGTAAAATATAAATGGAAGGAAAAATTTAAGCGTAGCTTTGAAAACTTAATTACAAAAGCTAACGGGTCTATAAATCATTACGGATATATCATAACAAAAATTATTTATAATAGCGACGCTCAAGATTGTGTTTTTGTGTGGTTGTCATATATTTACCGGAAGTAAAAAACCTTTCGTGTATAGTTTTGGTTAGTCTTTCGTAATAGACAATATTAAAATCATGGAGAATTCTGGGTACTGGGTACTAAATGAAGATGGTATGAAAATGCGAGGAACACCTAGTCATAACATATATCTTGAACAATCTATTTGCGTTATGAACCGCAAATTATGAACCGATTTTAAAAATATTTTTTTATATGAACGGATTGTTACAACAGTTTATTGTATTATATCAATAACTGAAAAATTAGTTTCACAACCGTTCACTTCCAAGGTGTTTGAAGTCGGTTTCATTGTTTTCTGTAAAATTAATTATATCAAGAACTAATATATACTCTACTATAATACTATTCTATTACCTAAAAGCGGTGAAATTTGCATCAAAGTAACCTAAACACTTCTATTTCCAACGCAACTCTGCGGAAACATGGTTAAGTTGTCGCAGTTTTGAGAATTTACAGAGGAATCTAGGATAGAAAGTGGACCGGACTGGCTCCAGCCAGCTTAGCCCAGGGCTTGCTTCACATCTAATAATTGCTGCATAATCGTCATCTAAATTAGAGATAATTAGAGAAACGATGTCACGTTCAAAGTAAAAGTTACACCTTCTGGGAACTGAGCTTACTGCCATTTACCCAGTGATATAATTTTAAACTAGTTTCATTTATCAAATATTGTTTTTCATGAAAAACAGGGACAAGAAACGACCACAATGCCATTTTTTTTTAATAAAATAAAATTTTGAAAAATTATTTAATCTTTGCTAAGTTATTAATTATGTACCCTATTTCTTATCCAATACACAAACAATATACGCTTTAAATATTTTCTCATTCACAACTATACAAGATGAATTTTGAAAAACCCGTGTTCTTATGATAAAAAAATGTTAATTTCTTTTATTAAAACACCAGAAATAAAGTGACTTATTTTTACTATAAAACATTTGTTACATGCGGTATGAAAACATTATTACCCTGGCTACTGACCATTACGACGGAGACCTATTTAACGCACATAATATTATAATTGCAGTTTAAAATCATAAAATAAATGTAATTTTTAGGGTGGTATTAAACAAGGCATTAAGGTAAACGATTGCAATGAATTATCCATTTTGCTTTTACATTCGGTGCAGTTTCCCTTCAATAGTACAATTTAAAATCAATATCAGCACAACTCACATTTGCATAAAAGCCAAACATTACTTTTTACGACGCAGCTCCGCCGTGCGACCGATAGCCGTACCACTATGCACACAGTTTGGCTTTCTCATCACAGATGGCGCTATTACGGACTGCGCCATCTGCATTGAAATTAAAACTAATTGCAACTGTTTCCATATTTTCATTAATAATCCCTTTTATTCGACCCGGGAGCTTACCGGTTATCCTGCATAGCCGCTCATTGTCCGGAATCGTTGGGTAATAAAAATTAAAAGCAGTTAAAGCCTATTGCTCATTTAATGGTCGTAGTTTGCTATGCGAGGGCACGAGGCGAGTGGAAATACCGCTTGCGGCAAAATATTCATTAAAATAGACGTTATGAACAATTGTTTTATTGTTATTTGAACAATAGAAGACGAGAAACGAGGTTATTAGATACAAACAAGTCACATATTCTAATGCGGTATAGCCATTACGAGATATTATTGTTTTGACATAAAAGAATAATACATGGATGTAAACAGCATTCGCATTCTACGCTTTATTTATGGCAGGAATTAAATATTCTAGGCATTTTTCAGAATTAAAACAGAGAAAATAACCGCGTTTATTACAAGAGGTTATCCAATGTTCTTTATAATATCATTTGCGAAATAATATATGGAATGGAATCTTTAATGTCTCCTGAAGGGAAGGTACTTTAAGGGAGTTTGTAAATTTCATTCAAAATATAAGAGAAACAAATCTACATTTAAACGTCTCTCAAAATACCCGTACTCCTACCGGGAATTGAACCGACTACAATCCGAAAAAAAAAACCTGTATTTTATGGCATCAATGATATTTTATGGAGTCAATTATTAGGATCAGATTACTCTAAGAAACACTATCTCTTAATTGAAAGTAAATCAGTAAGACTAAAATGTAATACTCAGTAGTAAGAAAAATCTCTTTTAACGTTTGGTGTATAAGTATGAGAAATAGGGTTAATTCTCGTGTACGAATGGCATCCTAATTTCTGTCAAGTATCTTAAAATATTGGACCTATTGGACGCGTTAACTAGTCAGTTGCAGCCACAGATTTCAAATATCATCATTTAAAAATATTTAAATCGTAACATCGCATTTTACGATAACGGGCGACAGATTACGAATAATAAAACTGACAAAATTAAAAAACTGGGTCGTGTGGTGGGACATTAGATAAGAACGAAGATCCTTATTATAAAAATATTAATTTCAAGTTCAAAAAGATAATGATTATTACATTTTATTGTGATTTTTTAAGGAAAAATCCTACTTTACAAAATGTATTAAAAAGTATATAATGATAATGTACAAAAAACAGCCATATAATAGTAGCAAACTGAAATACTAAATAAGTAAAATAAAAATAAATAAATAGAAAAATAAAAAACAAATAAATATTGTATATGAATAAGTATAGAAAATGCAACAAAAATAAATTAATTAATAAATGACAAATAAGTAAAAATAAATAAAAAGAAAAATTAAAGGTATGAATGAATATATAAATAAATTATTTAATAAATAAATAGACTGTCACCACCCGTAGACTACACAAAAAATACTATAGCCAGCATATACAGACTATAGATACGATAAATCTACGTTACGGAAGTTTTTTGGCCGGCTAGGTTACCCCTTCGCAACGCCCCATAAGGAATATCGTTCCAATAAATTTACATAAATACAATTGTACTATATTTTATATATATTTATGTAGTTAATATTTGATTAATCCGTGCTATTCCTTTATTTTACCGAACCAAAAACACTCAAATGGCTATCATTATTTAAACATATGCCTATAATTTTGGTTAAATTACCAGTGGCTCGCAGTCAAATGACAAAATGACCACACGCATTTGGGTACTGTCTTTTGTAAAAACTATAATTGCCTAATTTGATTCCGAAGTGATATCACAAACACCTCTGTGTCGGGAAATGGACCAATTAGTGGCGATTTGGACGTGAATTAGATTCGAGATTGCTTCATGATGTTACAATAATAACAGTTTTCAGTAAAGTCGCTAAAACAGGACAAAATAATTTGAACTTTAATGTATTCCTCTTGAGAAGTAATCCGGTAAAAGAGAAGAAGATTTATTCATATAATGACAGAATGGAAGCTATTCGTATTCCGGTTTGAAATACGCTGATAGGCAATCAGATAAACCTCAATGACGGCTCAATGGTCACAGTTTTAATGAAGCAACTCAGAGATTCAATTCAGTAGCAAAATGTTCAACATGGCGTGATTAATACAACGCGTGGAAAACAACTAAACTGGTTGTTGGTTTAAGGCGTACTGCGGTTGACTGTGTCTCGAATGTTATCTCATTGAAAAAAGAAGAAAGCAGAGAAATTTCAGAATTCCACAAATAAACAATTGAATGGATCCGATGAATTACTTGAATAGATTTGCTCATAACAATAACTACTTTGTATAAATCATAGTGTATACTATAATGCTACGTCTAATCAACACGTATGTCTTGGAAAATGATATGACTGGTAACCTCTGGAATCCCAGACAATGGACAATCACACAAACAATAACAGGGTACATGTAAACTACGAGTTCGCGGAGACATGCGCGTCAGCTAGTCGGCAGCCGCCGCGGCAGGCAGTGCTCCACCGACCAACCGAGCCGAGAGAACGTACAACGGAATAAATCGCGGAAACTAGCGGCCTACGAAAGATTTGTTATAAAATAGTCTGTTCGGAGAATTGATAGCTGATCGAGTAAGTGTCGAGTTTGAGACGAGAGTTGCAGAAGCATAGATGCATACTTGAAGTGAACCCATGAAGTCTGACAATAAAAAATGCCATGTGCGCAGCTGCCAATATAACCGATGAGCTCTGCAAGATATGTGACGGAAGAGTAGAGTGCGCGCCGACCGCGATACTCCTGATATCCCTGGTGCACACACTGTACGGTTACATTGGCCCGGAGCCGGACTACTTCGGGAAGAACGAGCAGTTACGCGTCCCGAAGGTCGAGAGTCCAGATGCTAAACAAAGGCCTACTCCCAAGTATAAGTTGTCTGATGATGGGCTGCAGAGGAACGAGGATGAGTTGACGAACGTCAAGGAAGTCGAGTATGACTTTGTGGTGGTCGGCGGAGGGACGGCAGGCTGTGTGGTCGCCAGCAGATTGTCAGAGAACAGGAACTGGAAGGTGAGTTTAGTGCCGACATTTGTGTAGAAGAAACAGTGTTTCGAACAAAATAACAAATATATTGCAAACTATTGACGATTTGATGACAGATAACTTTGTATATACTAATTTAAAGTTATTTTAATACTGTTAAAAGTGTATAAGAATATGTACCGTGTATATTGCTATATTGCATAAAATGTTCTTTTAATGACATAGTTATTTACTCAATAGGTTCTGGTGGTTGAAGCAGGACCAGAAGAACCCAAAATGGCTCTCATACCAGGGCTTACGAGTGAGTTTAAAGGCTCTACAGTGGATTGGCGATACACAATGAGGCCAAAAAAAGGGTAATTTTAGTTATGATTATTTAATAAATTAAATTTATTTAATCGAAAGATAATAGTCGCAGTATCCCGTATCATAAAAAAGTATTTTTTTTCGTGTAAAATAAATATAACATGAAATATTAAAATATTATTTGGAAAGTGTATATGAAATATTAGTACAATTTCTAAGTAAAAATAAATAAATAGCTCATAAATATCTATATCAGAATTGATTTACTTATTTATAAGTTATTTATTTATTTTTCTGATTTATTTATTTATATTTTTCTGATTTATTTCTGATTTATTATTAATTTTTTTAATCCTAATTTTTAATTTTAAACACAATTATTCATATTTAGAAATCGGACTTGTAGCCAATATCACTTACGTAGCAATTATTTGGAAAACAGACAGATTTTTTTTTATTGATAATTATAGTTCTCTTATTCGTTTTTCTGTCTATATTATATATATTTGTTCTACTTCGTTTGATTGTATAGATTTTTTACTGTGATATTTATTATATACTCAAGGCCGTGTCACCCGCCTTATCATTAACTGGCCGGCGCCTAAAGAGTGCAGTGTAAAACATCACACAAGCTAGCCTAATGTATTCCTCATAAACCTTTAGATGAAACAAGACTTCTTAAATTCCGACGTATAGATACGCATCTCAAACGGCTACAATGGTTTTGTTTATATTACCACGCATCAATGATTATAAACACGCCGGTATAAATAATAAAATAGTTTTCTTGCTTTAATGTAAACAGAATAAAATGTTTATTATTCATGGGCCAAGAATAGTAAACTATTCAATACAATTGTAAAATAGTATTTCAGCACGATTGTTATACTTTTTCATATGTTTTATAAAAAACAAACGCGAGTTTACATTGTCATAATATACAACATTACAAATGTTATTTTTACTTCAGATTCTGTCAAAATCGTCTCAACTTAGGCTGCGAGGTGGTGCAGGGAAGGGTGCTTGGTGGCACTTCCTCTATAAACGACATGGCGTATATGCGAGGGAGTCCCGCAGACTACGACGAGTGGATGCTCAATGGGAACGAGGGCTGGAGTTTTAGCCAGCTACTTCCATATTTCAAGTATTCAGAAGGGAATTACGACAAAGATATCACAAAGAACAAGTACTTCCACTCCACTAATGGTCCCCTGGACGTAGGAAGGTACATGTACGTGGACGACAACGTAGATGTTCTTTTAAGCGCTTTCAATGAGCTGGGATACAACTACACGGACATAAACGGCCGCAGCCAACTAGGCTTCATGAGGATACAGACGACGTCGTACTACGGGGAGAGGGTGAGTTCTTACACGGCCTTCATAGACCCCATACGGAAACTGCGATCTAACATTGAAATTGTAACTGAAGCACTCGTCACGAAAATACTATTGAAAGACTTTCACGGCTCCGTTCGCACGTGGGGCGTCGAATACATCAAGAACGGCACGAAGGTAAGAGTGAAAGCCAAGAAGGAGGTCATCATATGTGCCGGTGCGTTAAACTCTCCGAAATTGTTGATGCAATCCGGTATTGGACCAAAGGAATATTTAGATTTTTTGAATATCCAAGTACACATTGATTTACCGGTGGGTGGTAACCTCCACGATCATTTGTCCGTATGTCTGCCAGTCATAAAGCTCACTAAAACTGCGACGACGTCTAAATTTTCGGAGAAACTGAAAGATATATCAACATATTATGCTAAGGGCACGGGCCCGCTGTCAGCGAATTTCCAAGTAGTCGCATTCATGGAAACAACGTTGTCCGACATCCTCGGCACACCAGATATTGAGGTAAGGTTTCGCGGTCATGACTCCAACATGTATTATGATAAAATTGACATTTGCATCTCACTTTTAACACCAAAGAGCCGGGGACAAATTGTCCTAAACGCAACCGATCCTATGCTTGGGAAACCACTGATCTATCCAAATTTTCTAAAGGATCCGTCAGATGGCAAGAAACTATTAGAAGGCATACAGGAAGTGGTTAAACTTTTTGACACGGAGGTATTTAAAAGTGCTGCATTTGAATTCGACCCGTTGCCGATATTGAACAACGAGTGTAAAAACTATGAGAAAGTTTCGGAGGACTTTTGGTCTTGTATTATAAAACACTTTTCGAGCCCACTACACAATTATGTGGGCACTTGCAAAATGGGATCCTCAAAAGACCCTGACTCTGTAGTTGACCCCAATTTAAAAGTATACGGCATTTCAAACTTAAGGGTTGTTGACGCATCTATTATCCCTAAAATAACAAGAGGTTCCACTGCAGCCCCGGTTATAATGATAGCTGAAAAAGCAAGTGATTTAATAAAAACGACCTGGTATTAAACAGTACATTTATTTACAGCCTTACAAATCAAACTATATGTGTCACCTTCTATTGATGTATTGTCGTTTATTATCCTGCCAGTCGTTTTTAATTAACTTTGCACCTTTCTCTGCGATCATTACTGTGGGCGTATAAATTCCACCACGTACGTGGGTTGGCATTACTGAAGCATCAATTATCCTTAAGCCTTCGATACCATGAACGCGTAACTTGTAGTCGACTACTGAATTTGTGCTATTGCCACCCATGCGACAAGTTCCAATTGGATTATTCATAGCTTTAGTGTAATGCCTAGCTATACAGTTCCACTGATCTCTGTTTCTTAATTTATCACATGGGAACAGATCTATCGGTGCAAATCGAATATCGGCCTTTTTTAATTCCTTTGTATCTAATAATTGAAGAGCAATGTCAATGCTATCGACAAGTGTGTCCAAATCTTCGGATTCTTTGAAAAAGTTAGCTTGTATTACCGGCCTTCCATATTTAGGATTTCGTTTGTTTAAGGTAACCTTTCCCTTACTTTTGGGTTTGAGCAACACCGGATAAATTATTACCACGTTATAATAAGGCAAAGGAGAGTTATATTCCTCGATCGTGTGAACACTTACGTTAGTCAAAAGGAATTTATCGCTTCTTATAAAATTGCCTTCGAAGGAGAACTCAACGTCGGGTGCGTTATTGTTGTTTTCATACAGTTGTAGAAAAGCTGAGAGCTGGTTAATCCCTCTAGACGCTAAAGGTCCACTGCGGGATTGAAACCAAGTTTTGAAGTCCTTGATAATCGCGTCTTCGTTCACTGGTGCGATATCATTTAGTGTGAAAGCGAGGCCACCCGTTGTAACCTGGTCTTGATAATGTGATCCCACGGGGAGTTCGTGTAAAACCGTAATGTTATGTTTCTTTAACTCGGCCTGGGGGCCGATGCCGGACAGGTGCAGCAGGCGCACGTTGTTGACGGCGCCTCCTGCCAGTATCACTTCGCGCTTGGCAAACGCTGGATGCTCTTTGCCTTTAGCGCTTTCGTAAATGATCCCTTCGACGCTATTCTCTTGTTTGTTAATCACAATCTTAGTAACCGTCACTCCGGTCATTACGATGAGATTTTTTCTCTGCCTAGCAGGTTTCAGAAAGGCACTGTTTGTGCTGAGGCGGGTGTGATTATGTATGGTGAACTGATTAACGATGATCGCCTCAGCAATATTGGTGTTAATGTCCATAATGCGAAGGCCCATTTCTGCGAACGCTCCGGTGAATACTTCTACGAAGCGGTCGGCGTGCTTGAACCTTTGCACACGCATCTCACCGCCACGGGAATGGTACAGGGAATTCATTAATACGTCGTAGTCGCCTTAAAACAAAACAAGTTTATTAATTGCTCTCGGATGTAGTAATTAAGGCGGGCGTTTATCTTGTTCTCGTTTTAATTGAATCAAAAAGACTAGATGCGTGGTATTTTAAA
Organism: Graphium colonna; assembly: GCA_025505425.1. Taxonomy (NCBI): domain Eukaryota; kingdom Metazoa; phylum Arthropoda; class Insecta; order Lepidoptera; family Papilionidae; genus Graphium; species Graphium colonna. The sequence goes on from JAOCPS010470232.1 coordinate 29,576, forward strand.
TTGCCTTCGGAATTCGGTTGAACTATTTTTACTTTTTTTTAATATATCGTAAAATGGAAAAAAATTGTAATTAATTGTAAAATCGTAAAACAATAAAATAAAGCAAAGATTGGCCTTGAGGTTAACATAATGTTGGCAGGGCCAAAATTTAAGTTTTAAAAATAAAAAGCTTATAATTTTACTGCAATGTATTGATTAGATTGTCCATAGAACTTTGTTTGTGTGACATGTTTACGTTGTCTTACCGTTGTCTTCAGAAGTTTTGAAGTGCTCTAGCAAATTCTCGTATCGCCAATCCAGGGATCCTATCTCGCCAGCGGAATGCCACTCATCGTAGTCCTTTTTGTGACCTCTGGTGTACTTCATGTCATTGATTACACTGGAACCACCCAAGACTTTACCAGTCCTCACTTCGCAGGCCCCGCCTGGTCGAGAGAGGCAAGAGAAACCGTTCCGCTCCGTTCTGTAGTTCCAAAGAATTGGGCGATAGTTGTTCGTGGGTACCCCCGGTATGTCGTAATCTATGTTCTCTTCATCACCCGCCTCCAGCAATAGTACCTGATGTTTAACCTTAATTAATACTCCAAGTATTATATTGCATTTCATGAGCGTCATTAGCTGTAAGTTCAGACAATTTTAATTTGTATTACATATTCCCAAATGATCACTGTTAAATGATTTCATTGCCTTTTTGACACATTATGTATAAAAATATACAGAACTCCTTTTAATATGTTTTGCAAACCATGCGAGTGTGACTCATTACTTACTTTACTAAAAAGAACCGATTCAATGTTTTTCGTTTAGTTGTGCATATTTCTTACTATTGTTTCTCTACGACTTAAAGGTCTGATTAAGAATTTATTAAAATTTAGGATTCAAGACATAAGGCCTTGTGTGCTCTTAATTACGTAGTGCGATAATCTCATTTGAATGTTATTTTTATTTTTTTATTATTTATTTATAAGTCTTGGTAGTAGTCAAACAAATAACAAATTAGTCAAAAAACCAATACAGATTTTTAGTCATCATACAATAGTAAAATCTGTTGAGTATTCGGAACTTTCTCATAATTGTTTTGTATTAAATTTTATACATAAGCTAACAAGTTGTTAATCGTGACTTCTCAATTGTGAAGTTTTGATAATTTAGTTGTAATGTTATTTTAATTAAATTGCCTTATGGATTTTATTGAGTGTCATTATCTAACCCCCTACCGTATTTCGTTTGAAATAAATTTACTGATTTAAAATTCAGCCTCCGGTGCGCAAAACACTGGAAACTATTATAATTAATATGTGTCAGGAAATGTAGTTAATTTTATCAATTAACAATGAAACAGCCCGTTACCTTCCATTGCGGCACCGCCGAGAGTCTGTTGGCCAGCACGCAGCCGGAGGTGCCTCCGCCGACTATTATGAAGTCGAAAACGCTGTTCCTCAAGTTCTTTTCGTCAGCCTTGCTCCTGGTGGCCTTTGACAGCAGGTCGCCATGTGCTAATGTAGCTAGCAGACCCAGTAGGACCAGTCTTGGTATTGCATGAACACTAATAAGACCACATTATGTATATTTTTGATTAAAAACTTAAACAGTTAAAAGATTAAGAATTGGGTTAAATTTAATTATACCACGCTATGGACAGTAGGAAATCTGATATAAATATATAGATTCAACGTTAAATACCATAACCTAGATTATATATTGATATTTATGTTCTAAAAACAACATATGCAGGCAATAGCATTATTTTTCAACATAATTAACAAAACACAGAACGTGTTTTTGAAGAGTTGTGACCTAGATACGGCAATCTATCAGGTTAAGTAATGGTTAACTTCTAATCAATTAATCATAATGATTGTTTACCGGTTAAGGTTTTTATGTTTGAGACTATAAGTAATATATGTCACATATATTTTAATTGAAAGTTCAAGTATTCTGATCTGTAACAGAAACTAAAAAATAAATTACAGATTATTTTCAAAATTTACCCTAGAAACTAGATTGCTTGTGGAAGGACAAAATTATCAAAAGATGCAGGACGTCGAGCGAATAGTTATTACACATTCAATACTGTACTTTTTTAGCACATAAGAGCAGATGAGCTAGATAGTTGTCTCATTGTCACGAAGCCTTTTTAAAGAAATAGCTTCATAGCTATATCGCAGTGAGAACACTATAAACTATTGTCAAGGTGTTTTACGTCCCAAATATCTGTCTTAATTCTGTCAAGATAGTCTTTAAATGATAGTGCACCGTTCTTATATCAAGAATGCTGTAGCACATAAAGAACACTTTTCACCTAGAGCGATGGTCATCTGCCCTTCGCTAACCAAAGGGTTAAACAGAACTCTAATGATGGATTGGGTGTCCGAATATTCAAGGGTGCATGATAGACATTCTTTAACAATTTTTAAAGGTGGTTTTGACAATCGGGACTGACACAGGGTAGTGACGTGATCCGGCTTGTATTGCTCTAATCCAACTAAGAAACGACAACTCAAAGTCATTGTCACCATTTGGTTATGTCACACTCGAACCCACGATCTCCGGCTTGTAAAGCATTGTTGAATGGTAGCAGTTAAATTCAACAGACGCTTAATAACTCTTCGGTATAAAACGCACACAATTTCACATATAAGTACATATTAAACTAGTTCACCTCAGCACTTTCGACATGGCGCGGTGGTAACCAAGTGGATCGCCGGCACCAAAAGCCGCTGGCCAGTGGGTGCTCCGAACGCCGAATGCGGTCATGCTTCATCGCAGCCAAGGTGAGTTGGGCAAGTGGAAACTCCGTTTGAGGATGATGAGGAAACAGCACTTACATAATGAGCGTCCGTCGGTTGTTACGGATTGGATCGGGATTTTCGCTTTGTTCCGACAATCCTATCCTCCTCTGCAACACGCGCACCATTAGGCGTAAAGGTAGTTGCGCACTTCAATAACTCATTATAAAACAAAATCTAATCAGTTTAATATATTTAAATACCCCGTGATAGGAGATTTAAACTTTCGTATAAAATATTGTATAAAAATGATGTTACTAATACGTGTTTGTATGATACTATATTAAAATACAGTAACGTAGATGAAAAAAAAATTGTATTGATATATTATTACTTATCTCTTATACTTCTTCTGTTCCACTTCAGATGCTATATGCTCAGATAGGTCCTAAAATTAGTTCTGTAACTTTAGAGATAGGCGTAATCAAGAAGCTGACAGAAGAAAATTTATAGGAGTTTTTGTTACATTCTATAAACGTATTTGATGATCACTTCTGCAGTTTTGATGCAGATCTTTAGAAGACACACCACGACCTTTATGTCACATCGGTATAAAGTAAAGTAACAGAATTTTTTTGTAATTATCCCACAGCTGGGCCAAGGCCCAACGCAACGGGAGTATAGAGCATAGTACACCACGCGGCCACATTCCAGATAGGTGGACTGCAAATATGTAAGAAATATTATTTCATAAATATGCATGTTTTCTCACGATGTTTTCATTCACCGGTTGAAAGTAATTGGGTCAAATTGACGGTATATAACTGAAAAATATAAAATAAAAGTGGAATTTCCACGTACAAATCACTAGTAAAAAGTGTAAAAATTTATAGTAAGTATATATTATTAAAGAGAATCGCAAATCACATTTTGAGAAAGTGTTATTAATTTTGTTTTTGAGACTTACGCGAATATTAGACATTTTTAAATAATACAACTTTACGGACTACCATCTGCTTGGGATCCCATTATTAATAAAATAAACTCAAGAAATAAGCACAACACTGCAAGACCTAATAAAGA
>JAOCPS010470233.1:0-11766 GCA_025505425.1 Graphium colonna
TAATTAGAATTGAGGTTACCAGAATCTTAGTGTTTATTCACGTATCATGCACGCATCATTCTATCATTAGTATCGAGAACTTAGGTTATATGATTAAAAAATTAGAATCAATATATGGTAAAGTATATGTTAGATTTAAAACTAAGAGAATATTATGACATAGTTAAGCATGAGTATTGCTTTTAGAACACAGAATGGTAATAATTATTATAATACCTACTATTTTGCCGAGATGCGTTTAATTTGTTCAAACTATTCATTGTTCCCAATATATACCAGCATGCCCTTATCTTATGCGTGCATGGAGGCTAAATGTCTGAAAAATTGTAACCGGTATCTCCACGGTGACAAGATGGACCACCAACTGCGGCATCAAGCGGCACCCACGACCTCATAATTAACCGTTATCTGATCAAGAATTGCCTTGGAGGAACTCACTGCGAAGCATTACGTCATTTCAATCCCTAATTCGACGAAAATACTCATGAAATGGACCAACGTCATCAAAACCTACTTGATCGTTATCCCATGTAACTGCTACCTACACATTGCAGAATTTACTATTACTAACACTAATAAGCAAGTCTAGGAAATGCTTTTGAAGATAATGAGAATACCGGATGAAACATGACTTTATATCATGTTCATCTTATATCAATAGCCCTAAAGAAATTTTATGAAACTCAGCATAATATACTAATGCAGCCAGCTTTATACATTGAAGAAGTCCCGCCAGACTACCTATATGATACAACGATACCCTCGTACGCTGTTGTGTTCATAAGCGCACTCATCATCCTAATAGCTACAACCTTACGATACTATTTACTATCGCGGTGCCTTAAAGAGTCTTCTAACGTTCCAGCCCGATAGGACGTTAAATGCAACCTAAAAAACCTGCACCATATGAGACAGCAATACAAGTACTTTTGCATCTCAAGTGTCAGAAGTAGTTGCTGGTCTCAGAGGGGACGTGTTATATGGACAACCCTTTACAAAATTGTAATCAAGCAACGTCATCCATTTATTTCAACATCAGTTCACATGAAGGCAAATATGCTACATCAAGGGGAATGGTATCGACAAACCCAAAGGAGTCCGCTGATATCCCACGCTGCATATTTCTGGAAAATTCCCATTATTCGATTAACATCTTAATAAAAATTTTACTGTACCTCTGTCAATCCATTTCATGCAACTAAAGGAGTCAGACAAGCCTTAGATTTAGAATTATTTCAAGTTGTAATTGTATTTAAGTTGTAATTGTATTGAGGGAAGGCAAGTTGTAGTAACTTGCCTTCTTTTCCATAAAAAAACTTAATATTATGGAATGTATATAAAATAAATTTAGTATTTAGGGTCCTTCGACGGCGATTTTAATAACAATTCCCTCTTTATAAGTTCCTAGATAATGTCATAATAATATAGTAATAGATTAGTACACTATCCTGTGAAGTACTTCATTAGCGGTACATTTTAATTCCTAGTGATACATATAACTAGTTTCCAGAAGTTTTAAAATGAAACGCAAACAGTTCGTCATAAAACTTTATTCAATAAATACTTAAATAGTTTATTACATACATATTACACACTGTCTTTGCTACTAATATAATTTACTGTTGCAATCGAAACATATCGAGTTTGCTTTCAACGTCGGTATCTATTTCTTGTATAAATTACATCGTATAAAAAAAGGAACCATAAATTTGATTACATAATTTATGTTTCTAGGTAATAAAGTGAAATACAGGTGTGATACAGCAGATATTATGTGCACCCTTTAAGGAAACCTTGCATCACTTAAACAGTTTTCTTTCTCTGAATTTGTGATTTTATTAAGGTAAAGACGTTTTATGCTTTATTTTTCTCATTTATTACCAAACATTAAACAATTAAACAGCACAAACATGAAAAAACATATAAGACTACTCGTTATTACATTAGTATAATATTAAATGGTGACGATAATAAAAAAAATACATAATTGCCTTACAAAATAAAACTGTGACATGTCTTTGTTGAATATTTCTATAAAATATTATGTAAAATACATAGGATTTTCTTAACGACAAATAATAAAAGGCCATCGTATAACATTTAACATGTCAATGATACGTATTTTAAGAAAATGTGATTGAATAAATTGTATTACCTATAGGAGTATATAAATAGGGATGAGAAAAAAACAATTTAAATATTTTACACGATAGCTACAAAGTCTGCGACCCATCCTGTCCCACCGTTATTCATGTTAGTTTTAAATACAATTTTCACGTAATTATCTGCGCTCTTGTAATCTGCTGGTGTTTCAGTACAATACGTAGATAATACAATGCCATTTTTATCGACAAGTTGGACATAATTTTGGTCGCATACAATGCCCAAATCAAATACTTCAAAGCGAATCATTAAACGTGTTCCGGGGGGTGTTTCCAATTCCCATTCACATGTATTTGTCTTACGATATACTTCTGGGTATGTCGGACTAGTGACTCGACCAACCACGTTATGCAATTTTCCGCCACAACCACGACCTTTGTCCGTGACAACATAATTTAAGTCGTAAGTCACAAGACTTCTGGACGCTGGATGATTTAATAAAAGAAGATTCCTACCCGTTGAAAAAGCGGTTACAAAACCAAAGGATTCTTTAACAATTTTCAATAAACTCGGAGAATTTATTTTATCACCGTCGTATATTTCAAGATATACATTTTCATTGTAGTAATCGGGTGCAATGTTTATAAAATAAATAGATATAGTATGATTTTCGGGGGCAGTTATTAAAGTGTAACAATCCTTGTCTTCTTCTTCTTGTGTTGGATACATTGCTTTTATCCTACCTTGTAAATCAGTATAGTTTCTGCTACAAAATCCTCCAAAAACGAATTCTATTTCAAATCCTTTGTAGCTTCTTGCGATTGTCTCTGATGTTGTTTTTACGTAGATACGAATATCTCCCGTAATGTATAAGTCAATTGATGTTTTGTTTCCACAAAATTCTGAATTGCTAGGAAATGTTTGATCATAAAAATTTGCAACGTCAAAGAAGCTATTGCTTTGCGGGCTTAACAGAAATTCTTTCCCAAGTGAAGTGTTATGCGGGGAAGGATTTCCTTTTATTAATAATTGATCATTATTACATTTATTGGTACCTAATGAACCCGGTTGCAAGTCGAGATTTTTTATAGTAACACGTACAGTAGAATATTTTTCATTGCGGGAATCTAAAAGATAGGAACATAGTATACCTCGCGGAATATATCCGTTATCGTACTGCGGTGATTTTAAAATTTGAACGTTGCGTGTTATCGTATTTATGGATGGGCCGCAAATTGATTGTTTCAAAGTCAACACGGCTTCAAAACCGGAACTAGCGATTTCACCGTCTGTTGCGAGACGTATAGACATATAATTGTGGGTGGAATGTACCTGAGGCGGCAATGTATGGCCGCAAAATGTTCCTATATTTAGACTGTCAGGATTAATTCCGTCAATTATTTGTAAATGATCACAGTCACATTTATTTATACCTAATGCGGTTTGATTTATGTTATTGCATGGTGATATGTGGAACGATATGAACTCTATATTAACTATAAAGCCATCGGGAGCTTTCACATACCATGTACAATCTAAATAATTTTCATAAACGAAATTATTTCCTATGAGAGGTGATTTTAAATTAAGGGTAGATGTTTGATTTAAATTTATTTGTCCACCACATCCAACTGATTCGGAAAATGTAAAGGTAACTTCAACACGAAATCCTTTGAAGGTAACGCTACTATCGGAGACAAATTGTAAAAGCATTTCACGACCAGTACTTTTGATAATTTTAGGAGAGGTTATATTGCCACACATAAGCGCACGGCGTTTATCATAATCTAATATAAGTCCATCATATGCAGCTATAAAATCATTGTAGCAATCGGTATTACTTTCTAGGTCAATGTAAGTAAATTTAAGGACAACTATTTTATTTACAGGGGCTTGAATGGACCACGTACAATTTAGATTGTTTTCGTACTTATTAAAATAAATAATAGTACTGTTATTAATTTTTCCTCCACAAGTGTATGTAGAATAAGCCAATTTAAAACCTTTTCGATTACTGTATCTGTCAGTATTAAAAATTAGTTGAATGGACTCGACGTTTTGAATAGGTGGGGGAAGCTCTTTTCCGCAATAAACCTGATGCACACTATCAAAGTTATAGTTTGATAAGATAGTAACGTTGTCGTATTCACACAATGGATATATACCTTCAATATCAAAGCTCAAAAATGCAAGTTTGATATTTTTACCATTTGCTGATATTTTATATTCACATTTTAAGGATGGCAAATATTCTTCGTTATACCCAGGGCTATATAATATTTGTTCTTTTTCAGTTGCAATATAATTTCCTCCACAAATGGGAGTCCACTGAGCTCTAAAACCATCTAAGTTTGTATCAGAATCGGTACGGAAAAGCACTTTCATCTTATTAAAAGTAGAGTTGAATACTGGTGGCTGGTTTCGGCCACAGAGTTTAGCTACCTGTATGTATTTATTATCCTTCCAATCAAATAAAATCAGCATATCTTTCGTACAATTTAGTCGATCTTCAATAGCAAATCTATCAATAAATTGAAGAGAAATCCTGTTACCAATTTCAGCATTGATTTCCCAGATACATTCTTGATTATTAATATAATTTTTAGGGAAATTAGGTGATGAAAATTGTCGTTCATACCTTGTGAGAAGGCCACCGCATGGGCTAGTTGAGGTTTTGGCCACTAATTTAAGTTTTGTGCTATTTTTATTTGAGTGGTATTCTATAAATATATACTTAAATGTTGGAGTAAGTGGATATTGGGGAATTCTGTCTTTACAATAGTCACCAATTACTGTTGATAGCTGAGTCAAACTCTGCTTTATTTCTATATTTTCTTCAGAACAACCTAATTGAAATTCTCCATCTAATGTAAGTTCAATTTTATTATCTGTGGGTGCAATTACAACCCACGCACAGTCTATTGGTCCACTGTAATTTAGTGGTAAATTCAGGATGTTCACAGGTTTTTCACTCACATGAATAATGCCACCACATGGATGCATATCCCACCTTATGTGGAAGTTTAATACAAAGTTTTTATTTTTTATTGCCGTGAAATCTATATTTGATGCTGGTATTCTATATATAACGTCTTTCTTTATGCCACAAACAGTTCGGCTTAATTCATTTTCTTTATTTCCAGAAACCGTCTTTATAATTATCCGAGGGTCGTTGAACCGACAAATATTGCTCGACGTAGATGAATTTAATTTAACGTAAATAACAACGGTATTAAATTGTGAGTCCTGTACACTATTTAGATATCTGTAGTGCCATTTACAAACATATGATCTGTCGAGATTAGGATCGTCAAGTTGTCCTGTTTTTCCACTCAATGAACCTCCACATAACGCCTCATCGTTTGAAGTAAACTGCGCTTTAAATCGATGACTTGTTGATCTAAATGGTTTTAACCATAAGAACATACCCAGGCTGCTTCCTGAGGATTCAAAAATTTTCATACTCGACGTATAATTAGCATCTGGTATCTTTTGTATAAGTGTTTGAAAGTTGACATCATTATATATGCCAATATGTTGGTTATCTGCGTCCAAGTCCAAAAGTTCAAGTCGTACACGTCGGGCTGCATCAGGTAGCATTATTTTCCACTGACAAAATCGTAACGTTGTAAGTCTCGGATAGCCAGGTGTTGTTAAATATCCTTCAGGTGTTGTAACTATACCACCACAAGATGGTCGCGATGTACTGAAACTTATTCGAAATCCTCTGCTTTCAGAAATTTGTTCCCAATCGTTGGGCTTGCCGACGTGAAGCGAAACAATCACTTCATTACTAAATGATTCAATTGGAGTCGTATACATTTCTATATCATCATTACAAAATTCTTTTAGTAATGTGATGCTGTTATTAACTGGCACAGCTTTTTCATTTATAATTAGTTTTGTTGCGCATGGAACTTCAGAATCTGGTAAATTAAGATCTTTAATTTGAAGCTTAACGGTATACATCAATGGACCTATAATTTTCCAATTACAAATAGATCCATATGGGAGCACTTTCATATGTGGATAACCTGGTGATGTTAACTCACCGCTGGAAGCTCTGATTGTGCCACCACAAACGTCAATAGATATATTTGCCTTAAAACCATTCCTGGGTTCAGCTATTTGTGTTGAATACTTAATATAGAGAATATTGTTGCTTGTCTTTACAGTGCCCGGTTTTTCGCCACAGTATCTTCCTTGTAATGGTGAAAGATCTGTTAGGCCATCTCGAATTTCTACAAATTCGGTAGAACAAGGATCTTTTCTCTCTATATCAAAACGATCTAAGAAATCAATTCGTAAAATTTCTCCTGGAGGACCAATGAATGTCCAAATACACTCAGTATATGGAGAAGGTACTGACGGATAAAGAGGTGAATTGATAGCTTCCCATGGATGATTAAAATCAAGAGAAGATGATGCGCCGCATTCAATATTCTTTTCTTCAAATCGTAATCTGAAGTTTTGAAATTTATTTAAAACCCTAGTATTGTAAGTCACGTAACTTATAAACACTGCATTACTAGATGAAATAATTGTGCTTCTATTTTCATGTGAATACCCACAATATTTACCATCAGCTAATAAAGGTGACTCTTCAGATTCACCATTACGTAAGATAACATAAGAAGAGCAAAAGTTTTCATCGTTCGTGATGTTAAATCTATCAAAAGAAATTTGAATGTTTCGTCCAGTTCTCACTTTGACCTTCCATTCGCATCGTGTTTTTGTAGAATCAACATTTTGAAAATCTAACCAAGTTGGTTCTATCACACCAGATGACTTGGAAATTAAACCTCCACACACCGATGAAACAGAAGCTGAAAATCCCTTCAAAGATACGGACAAATCTGATGTAAATTGGATTTTTAGATATGTAGATGCATTTATCGCATTTTTTGTGTCTTTACTTTCACAAATATTTTCTTTTACTGCTGTCCATTCATCTAGGGTACTTGATGAATATATGGACAAATGATCTGCAAAGCAATAACTTGTTTCTTCAATAGAAAAATCTTTAAAAATCAACACCAAATGTCGACCAGGCTCTGATCTATAAATCCATATACAATTTGAGTTTATATCATATGGGTTTGGATAATTAGGTGAATTAACTGTGATGGTTTGGCCAGGTAGGACAGAGATAGTATTATTTGAACCACAATTTATTGTATTGATTTTTGATTGCGTTTCTTTATCTGCTTGTGACCATCGTAAATGAAAAAGAGATCCTCTGTTTGAGTTTTCGAGATGTAATTTAATATATACAACATTTGAAGAAGCTTTTAGTGATTTAACTTGATTTAATAATATGCCACATATATTTTCAATAAGTGGGGCTTCCTCATTATATCCATCATAAATAGCTAAATTATTAACACACATTGTCCCTTCATTATATATTTCCATTTGATCTATATGAAGAGCAATTGCTTCATGGCCGTTAACACTTATACGCCATGTATATTCACCTTGACCTTCGTATGGAAGAGGATATATAGGAGATGTAATCTCACCTTCCGTCATGCCCGTTATGTCATTTCCATGTAAAAATCCATAATGGAGAAGGAATCCATTGCCTGAGGTCTTACTATCACTATGAAATTTAATAAAAAGCTTACTTGCAGTAGTTGTAGACGTTGGAACATGATTACCACAAAATACTCCGATAAGACGACCACTTCCATTATCTTCGCGAACTTCCAAATAGTCCTCATTGCATCCGTCGGATAATTCCAAATCAAACTTTTCAAAAATTATAAATACCTTATTACCCGGCGATGTTCTCAGTGTCCATTCGCAATCATAATCAGAAGGATATGATTGAGGATAATTTGGAGATGCAATGGTGCCTTCTTCAGATGTCAAAACGCCTCCACAACTTGTCGTTAAAGTTGAATAGTGGGCTGAAAATGTACCTGTAATGTTTCCATTGTATGAACCGAGCTGTACTGTCATAGAATTACCATGGCTCACAATCATAGGTGGAACTTTATTTCCACAGTATTCATCAATCAAAGGTGAATTTGCGTTATCACCATCGAGTACTCTAAGAAATGTTTGGGGACATGTTCTGTTCGTAGTAATGGTATAATCTTTGGGCAAAGATAAATGGGTAATGCTTAGTTTTATTTTTTGACTCAAATCTGATGCTTTTAATGTCCAAGTACACGTATCATTGGAATTTTTAAGAAATGCGTCATTTTTTAATATCCCATCATTAAAAACTGTTATTAAAGCACCACAAGTCATAGTAAATAAAGCTTTGAAGCCTTTTGCAGATCCATATTCATTTGTGATGAACTGTACAGCGAGCTGGTTATTTTTGGATATGATTTGTGAAATGTTCGTTTTAGGACAAAACCGATAGCTATAATTTGAATGAAGAACATCAGATGTTTCATAAATTTTTACTACATCACTGCAAGATGATACTTCATCACTATCATCTACAGAATATAAATCAAAATCAAGCATGTTTAATTTGATACGGTGATTTTCAGGTACTGTAATAATCCAAATACAGTCTAAGTTATCATCGTAATTTTTTGGATAATTTTTGGAATAAATCATACCTGTCCGGGAATTTATATGACCTCCACACCCAGTTTTAGATGATTGAAAAAGAGAGGTGAAAAACACGTTTCTAAGAGAAGACTGTTTCACAAATTTCACTAAAAGGAAATTAGAGCTTCCATGAATAGAGGAAACGCCACGATGGCATATTTTAGATAAAAGCGGTGCATTGACACTTTGTCCATTATAAACTTCAATTGCGTCTATAGTACAGTTTTGGGTTTCAGACATGAATAAATCTATGAACGATATTATTGCACTAGAGCCTGGTGGAGTTTCTATTATCCATTCACAGTATATGTCGCGTTCAGCGACAGTTAAACTTTTATCCAAAGATAAAGAACCAAACCGCTTTTGAATATGACCTCCACAACCATATCTAACCCATTCCAAACGAAAACCTGTTTTGGAAAAGAATCCGCCAGACACGAATTTAATATCCACTGTATTACTTTGGATGCTCAACGGTTTTGGTAATGATGAACCACAGAATCTTGTCGATATCGTAGTTTCTACATTTTCTTTAATTTGTACATAGTCCGATTCGCAAGTTTCAGAAGATAAACGCGATGGTGCCATGCCAAAACCATATCTGGAATGCCTAAACCATGGACGATAAGGTCGACTTAACTTAAAAACATCGAAGTGAGTAAATGTAATGTTTATTTTATTTCCTTTGGGAACTTCGACTTTCCAAAGACAATTTGAAAAAAGTGGGTAGTTATTAGGAAATCCCGGACTTTCGATAACTCCATAACTACCAGATATATTATAGTGACAAATTGTGTTATAATTAAGTAAAAAACCTTTACCGCCAAAATAAATATCAGACCGAAATTTAATGTAAGCATAGTTACTTGTCGTTTCAATATTACTTAAAATGGGTGACATTGAGCAAAATTTACCAAGACTAACAGCATTAGTGTCCCTGCCATCAAATATTTCTACATAGTCATCTCTACAATTACGTGTCAACTCCAAATCTAATTCTATAAAAGAAATTCGAATTCGAGAACCACTACTTGTTACTATTCTATAAAAGCACTCAGCATTTTCATTGTAATTATTAGGGTAATTTGGAGATGAAATTGATCCATTAATACTAGTAAGTGTTCCACCGCAACCAGTGATGCTACCATCCCACTCAATTTTAAAGCCGTGTCCAGACAAGTAAAAATCGGAATGAAAATGTAGATACAAACTATTACCAGTTGATATAATGCGTTTTGATTTGAATTTACCACAAAATTTTCCGATAAGAGGAGTCGTTGCTGAAACTCCATTTCTTATTTCCAAATAATCACCTAAGTCACATTTATCACGTATAGGGCGTTCTAGGTCAAATTCAGTAATATTAAGCATGATTTGCTGGCCAAAGGGAACTGTTATTATCCAAATACAGTCTCTATTCGGTTCATATATATTTGGCCATCCCGGGGAATAAATGTAGCCATTAGCTTTAACAAACAATCCACCACAGTGCGATTTTTCGTCCAAAAATGAATATGAAACTGAAAACCCTGTTTCTTGAATATTGCTGTCGGATTCAAACTTTATCATTAAACGATTAGTTGAAGAAGTAAGAGAAGGGGGTGACGTCGCGCCACAATAGCGACCAAGAATATATTGTTGATTGTCATCTCCTATTTCATATAATTCCACGTAATCGTTTCTACATGAAGGCTGAAATTGATTTTCTAGTCTAAATCTATTCCAAGTTAATTCAATATGCATTCCTTCGGGAGCTACGATCATCCATGTACATGATTGGTCATTTTTATAAGTAGTAAAAGTAGGAGTAACACTAGTAGTATAATTAGTAGTATAAGTAGTTTCCGTATCTGCCGGATGATTTATTACTCCAGTAGATGCTCGGTATATACCTCCACATTCTGTGTCTATCGTTGTATAATTAGCATAAAATCCTGTCCCCGAAATGCTCATATCAGATTTGAACCTTATATACATATAATTTAGTGTAGAAGTTTGAACAGGTGGTATATGCTCCGAACCGCCACAAAACGTTCCAAGAAGAGGGGAGTTGACATCTGGTCCGTCTCTAATTTGAACATTATCGTAAGTGCAATTAGAATATCTATTATTTTCAATATTAAAATCTTGAAAAGTTAGTTGGATTGCTTTTCCAGGCGATGTATTAATAATATATTCACAAATTCTATTTTCCGGATAATTGAAAGGATACCCTGGTGATTTAATGATACCACTATCACCATATATTGTTGAATGACAAATGGTTTCATAACTTATTCTAAAGCCTTCGGATGCCATTGTATGGTCTGATTTAAATTTTAAAAAGAGGGTGTTCGAAGAAGATGTCAATGACTTCGGGTACGTTTTACCACAGAATTTACCAATTAGACGAGAGTCGGAAGAGGGACCGTCGTATATTTTTAAGTAATCGTATTTGCATCGAAATGAATTTTCTAAAGAAAAGAAATTGAACTTGATTTGTATTTTAGTATCAAAGCTTGTTTTAATCTTATATTCACACAACATATTGTTTAGGTACTTTCCGCTGTATGTAGGGGACTGAATTTCACCTCTGTACTCTGTAAAATATCCACCGCACCCGGGTATGCCCTCTACAGGGGCATATGTTATTTGAAAACCGTAACCAGAATTATATGCATCTGAATGAAAATGTATTAAAAGTTCTGAACTGACGGATTGCAATGGTGCTGGTTGGGTTGAGTTACAATACCTTTCTAGAAGTGGGTCACTGATATGTCCCCCATCGTAAATAGCAACGTAATCAAAACTACAGTTACGATGTGCTTCAATGTCAAGTGCAAAAAAGTGTAATTGTATTCTTTTACCGAAGGATGTTATTAAATGCCAATAGCAATCCCTATTGGGAGGATACTTACCGGGTGACCCGGGTGAGCTAATATGACCATGAGTGCTTGCATCAATTTCTCCACCACATACTGGTTTTACGCTAGTCCAGTGTAAAGCAAAGCCTTCTTTAGCTACAGTTTGATCGGACCGAAACCAAAAATATAGATTATTATGACTCGATACAATGTTACCACCTAACGGCATTTCATTACCGCAAAATCT